>JANHAO010016060.1:0-14562 GCA_026873985.1 Saraca asoca | reverse complement strand
ATCTCTCTCACAATCCTATAACCATTACAGGATAGATTAAATGAGATAACTACTCACTATGGGCTTCATCTTTGATATGTATATAATCATAAATGCCATGTAAGATGAATATACAACCTTTTATTATCAAATTAACAGAATGTACAGTTATAAATATAATAGAGCTCAATCAAATTGACTCTAGGGCACCTATCTAACTAACACTATAGATACTAGCTAACGCATGAAAGCTTGGTCAAGGGTGCAGCTATGGTGCTCAAATTCCCCTAAAAATGTGATTTGAAATATGGGTCTTACCATTATTCCTTTAGGGGAATTTTGTATACACCTTTTGTTTATTTGGATTCTTTATAATATCAAAATATGTAATTGAATTAGTAAAATTTAGATTGCAGAATTGTAGAGAAGATTTTAGAATAAAAAGATAACAAAATGATAGAAATATTAATGCTGTAAATATGCAAAATGCGGAAATTAGAAATATAATTATGTAGTAAATGTAAGAAATGCAAGGGCAAAAAAATCTAGATTTAGGACACCAAATTTTTAAAGTGGTTTTACTTGAATTGAAATCTCAATTCAAGACTACTCCACTGAATAATCTTCAACCAAATTATCACTTTTATTATAAAACCATTAGGGTTAAAACAGACTCCTAAAATGCTTTTTTTAAACAAGAATTATAGCAGGTTTCTTGCTAACCTATAACAACCACAAGAATTTCTATAGGCTCTTGCCAACCTATACAGGATTCCTATCAACCTAGAAATCTCAAAGAAATAATCAAAATAAGAGATTAGAAATACAATATCATAAATTGAGATGAAAATCTTAATTATCCTAGATGAATTCTTCACCTGATTTGATTCAAGATCAGTTAGATTGAAAGATGTAGTGAGAAAGAAGTAGATCTTGTGTAGCTCTATTTTCTCTGTGATTTTTTCACTTGAAAAAGAAAGAAAGATATAAAATCTATTTAATTGAAAAACAGTTAGGAGTTTTTATAACTGTTGTAACCATCTGTAACAAAATAACTAACTTTCAATTTATAAATCAATTTTTGAATTGATTCAGAGTGATTACAACTGATGAATTGATTTGTGAATCGATTCTACTTTGAAGTTCATTAAGAACATTGTTAACAGAATCAGTTCATGAATCAAATCATAGCATTTTGAAATTAGGTCATGAATTGATTACTTAATTGATTTAAGATAAAATCATAACCTTTGGTAAAAAAATATTTTTCAAAGCTTTTCTTCATGAATCGATTGGTGAATCGATTCAAATATATTTTTCACAAGTTCTTCAATGTGAATCGATTGGTGAATCAATTCACAAAGTGTGAAATAGCTTTTTATGAAATTTGTACTTGTGAAAAGTTATTTAAAATTTTTTCTTCAAGTGGTTTATTTTTCACCTCACTATATCAGTTATATAAAATTGCTTGAATCAAATCTGGTTTGAATTTATTTTCAAAAGATCTTATAAAAATAAAATAATTACTAAATCTAATTTGGAATCTCTTGAATCACATACTTTGAACCTACAAAACAAATTAAAACACTAAAATATATTGTTAGATAGTAGTATAAACTAAAATTAGTAATATAGACTAAAATTCTTTTCAGCATCAAAACCAAGGAAAATGTGTAGCTAGGGTAACCTAGGCTAACAATCTCCCCCTTTTTGATGGTGACAAACAATTTTAAATAAGATTCAAAGTTTATCAAAATTATCAAAAAGTAGTTTTCAAAAGAGAAAAAAAATGTTCATCTAAAATCAACCTTTAGCTTTTTCTCCCCTGTTTGGCACATCAAAAAGAAATAATGCCACATGAAGTAAAAAAAAAATCAGGATAATCAGCATATAAATTAGAGCATATAATGTCAAAGCAATAAAATCAAAGTATAATATCATAGCAATTGGTTTTTCTGATTTTATGATCTTAATGAAATGTTTTTAGGGGAAATTAAGGAAAAAAAAACTTATAGCTCCCCCTGAGCTATTTACTAGCTCATTTAAGCAAAAAGATTTGGATTAGTAGTTTTAGAATCAATTTAATTAACTGTATAATGGCTTGAATTGATTAGGAAATCGATTCATGTATGTAAGATAAAAATTTCAAAACTTTTGAATCAAATCAAAACATTTAGAATTTTGCTGAATCGATTCTAGAATCGATTTATAGAACAAATTTTGGAGCTAAATCAATTCAAAAACTCAAATAAATCCTGGAAAACTTTAAATCAATTCTAGATTCAATTCAAGGTCCAAAAATCAGTTTTTATATAGAGTTAAACCAAAATTTTGAGCCTTAAATCTTCAAAACATATACCTGCAAAACAAACTTAAAAAACTCTGATGTAGATTTTGTAGTTAAAAAAAATAAACATAACAAATAAAAAAAATATATCAAAACTATGAAGATTAAATATCATACATCAAACAATGTAAGATTGACTAATTTAGATAATTTTCTTTGGGATTCATCATTCCAATTTCTCTTCTGATAAACACAAATCTCTTTTCATTAAAAGCTTTGTAAAAATGTCAACCAACCAAAAATCTGTTTGAACAAATTCAATTGAAATGCCTTTCTTTTGAACATGATTTCTTAAGAAGTGGTGCCTGATCTAAATGTGTTTAGTCTTACAGTGCATTATAGGGTTTTTTTGTAAGGTTTATGACACTTGTATTGTCACAAAGTATGGGAAGTTTCTCAAATTTTAGTCCATAATCTGAAAGCTATTGTTTCATCCAAAGAATCTGGGCACAACAACTCTCAACTGCTATGTACTCAACCTCAGTAGTGGATAATGCAATACAATTTTGCTTTTTACATGGCTAAGAAACTAGTAAGTGTCCAATGAATTGATAAGCCCTATTACTACTCTTCCAATCTATCCTACTCCCTACATAGTCTACATCAAAATAGCCTAAAAGACAATAACTATCAGACCTGGGATACCAAAGTCCTAAATATTTGGTTCCTACAAGATATCTGAAAATTCCTTTAATTGTAGAAAGATATGACTCCTTTGGGTTAGTTTGATATCTTGCACGAACATAAACACTTAGCATAATATTAGGTCTGCTTGCTGTCAAATATAATAGACTACCTATCATACCTCTAAATAGAGTAGGATCTACATTTTTGCCATTTAAATCATGGTCCAGTTTTAAAGATGGGCTCATAGGTGTGCCTATAGGTTCGCAGCTATCAAACTGAAATTTCTTTTAACAATTCAAAAGTATATTTAGTTTGACATAAGAATATACCTTTAGTTGTTTGTTTAATTTGTAGGCCAAGGAAGAATGTTAACTCCCCCATCATGGACATTTCAAATTCATTTTGCATTAGCTTAGAAATTTTTTTGCATAATTGTTCATTTGTAGAGCCAAAGACTATGTCATCCACATAGATTTGTACAAGTAGTATATCTTTACCCTCCACTAATATGAAAAGTGTTATATCAACATTTCCTCTTTCAAAGCCTTTCTGGATTAAAAACTAAGTCTATCATACTAAGCTCTAGGAGCCTATTTCAACCATATAAGGCCTTTTGAAGCTTAAAAACATAGTCTGGATTTAAAGGGTCTTCAAAACCAGGGGGTTGTTGTGCATAAACCTCTTCTAAAATATGTCCA
Source organism: Saraca asoca (assembly GCA_026873985.1). Classification (NCBI taxonomy): domain Eukaryota; kingdom Viridiplantae; phylum Streptophyta; class Magnoliopsida; order Fabales; family Fabaceae; genus Saraca; species Saraca asoca. The sequence continues at coordinate 10,911 of JANHAO010016060.1, read as the reverse complement.
TTTAGAAAAGCACTTTTGACATCCATCTGATAAAGTTTGAAAATTTTCATACAAGCAAAGGCCAACAACATTCTAATGGCTTCTGGCCTAACTACTGGTGTAAAAGTTTCATCAAAATCTATTCCCTTTTGCTGGTTATAATGCTTTATACTAGCCTAGCTTTGTTTCTTATTATTACTTCATTCTCATCTAGTTTATTTCTAAAAACCCAGTGAGTCCCTCTTACATTATAATGTTCAGATTTTGGCACAAGTGTCTAAACTTAGTTTCTTTTAAACTAGTTTAATTCTTCTTGCATAGCCAAAATCCAATTATCATCTTGTGGGGCCTCTTGAATGTTTTTAGGTTCAATTAGAGAAACAAAAGCCGAGTAATTGCAAAGATATTTTTAAGTTACTAGGAGTTACCCATTTAGATTTAAATGAGTATTTCACTTGTTTACCTCTCTGACAAACACCACATATCTTGTCTTTTATGTATTTCAATTTAGGCAAACCAAATACTAGATCCTTTTTGGATAATTTTCCAATTAGTTCCATATTTATATGTCCTAGTCTTCTATGCCAAATCCAAGTATCATCATCAACACTAACTAAACATGCTGAGTCCAATTTAAATTTTGAATCAAGATCAAACAAGTAAACATTATTAACTCTATAATCGACAAGTTTAAGTTGTTTGTCACTGTTATTCACAACTAAACATTTATTTGAATTGAAAATAACTTGATTCCCTTTATCACGGAATTGACTTATACTTAATAAATTATGTTTAAGACCATCCACATATAAGACATCATTTATGTAGCAATTAGAAGACTTATAAATCTTACCAATTCCTTTAACCTTTCTTTTAGAATTATCTCCAAAAGTCACTTTACTTCCTTTTATAGGTATAAGAGAAATGAACTTATCCTTGTTTCCAATCATGTGGCGTGAACATTTATTGTCCAAAAACTATAAATTTGTGCTTTGTCTCTCACATTCCTACAGCATAAAGATTATTTTAGCATTAATGGTACCCACTGAATTCTGGTTCCATTTTTGTTAGTAGATAATATAGAAATTTTCTTAATAGCAAATGATTTAGGTAACCATACAAGTTTCTCATTTGGTTTCAACAAATGTGTTCCATTTTTAAATGGACAATCTCTAATGTGATGCCCTTTCTCATTACAATAATAACAGGTGATATAAGCAAGGTACTATCTCTTAGATTTTTTATAATACTACTGCCTATATCCTAGACTAGTTCTATTAAAAGAAACCTTTTGCTTATGCAACATATCTTCTAATTTCTTGTTGCTGTCAAAAAATCTTTGCAATGTTTTTGTCAAGGTTTCAATCTCAGATTTATAGCATTTACACTATTCATATTCCTTTCTACCATTCAACTTTTCAACTAAGGTAGTTAATTCAACATTCTTCTCTTCTAGGTCTTTAAACTTATGAGTCAAAATTTCATGCTTATTTTCAAAGGTAGTTAATTGATTTTTAGCTTTAACTAAAGAATCATACAATTTAATACATAGATCATCTATTTCTTCATCATCACTCTCTTCATTAGATTCATTTTTAGATTCATCATCATCAGAAGCAGAAAGGAGTTTTTGCCAAATACCTCAAAGTTATCATTTTGTCTAGCCATAAGACATAGCAAAGCATGATCTTTTGATTCTTCCTCGTCAACACCAGTATCAACCTCTTCATCATCCTAAATAGAAAAATTAGATTTTTTGTAGGATGGTCTCTTCTTCCTTCTTTCATTCTTCAGTTGCTTATTCAAGTAAACTAGGCAATCTGGCTTAATGTGGCTAGGTTTTTTACATTCAAAATAGGTAGGGACTATACTAATAGAATTTCCTTGCTCAATTTTATTATGATTCCTTCTTTGTGTAGTTGATTTCCTCTTATCTTTATTCTTCTTTTCTTTTATGATTCTTTATAACCTTTTGCTCAAAAATGCAATATCTTCTTTGTGAATTGCATTTACATTGCTTTCATATTCTTCTTCATATGATTCAGATAGTTTTACAGCTTTGAGTGCTAAAGTCTTTTTCCTTTTATCATCTCCACTCTTTTTTATATCTTCTCATCTCTATTTCATGCTTTTCCAAGTTTCCAAAGAGTTCTTGAATTGCAGGAATACACATCTTTAATGACTTTTTAATTGTAGTAACCTTGGGCTGCCACTCCTTAGTCAAGGATCTTAGAATCACGTGGATGAGATTTGTATTTTCAAATTTTCTACCAAGTAACATTAAGTGGTTAGTAATTGCTGTAAACATCTAGATTAAATCTTTAATTGATTCACCCTCCTCTATTTTAAATGTTTCATATTGTGACACAAGAACATACACCTTAGAAGCCCTAACTTGTGAGGTGCCTACATGTGCAATCTCTAGTGTATCCTAAATTTCCTTAGCAATGGAACAATTTGAAATCCTTTCATATTCATTAGGTGATAAGGAGTTTGAAAAGTATCCATTTTACTTTGGCAGCAAGTAAATGTGTTTTCCTTTCATCTTCTGTCCAAAGTGACTTAGGTTTAAGCTATACATCACCATTAATTAATGTCTTGGGAGGTTCATAACCATCCTCAATCAGATCCCACATGTCCACATTTGTAGCTTCAATAAAATCTTTTACCTTCTACTTCCAATAGGTGTAGTGTGCCCCCATTGAAACTAGGAGGCTTGTGCATTAGAGGGCATTCAGGCAATAAAAAGAAATTTGAAGCCATATCTTTCAAGAAAACACAAGTGTATCAAGAGCCAAATCTTTGATACCAACTAAAGGTCCCAAAATAAAAATGTGATTTGAAATATAGATCTTACACTTATTCCTTTAGAAGAATTTTGTATACACCTTTTGTTTATTTGGATTCTTTATAATATCAAAATATGTAATTGAATTAGTAAAATTTAGATTGCGAAATTGTAGATAAGATTTTAGAATAGAAAGATAACAAAATGACAGAATACAGTAATGCTGTAAATATGCAAAATGCAAAAACTAGAAATATGACTATGCAGTAAATGTAAGAAATGCAAGAGCAAAAAAATATAGATTCAGGACACCAAATTTTAAAAGTGGTTCTACTTGAATCAAAATTGCAATTCTAGTATACTCCACTAGATAATCTTCAATCAGATTATCACTTTTATTATAAAATCATCAAGATTAAAATGGGTTCCTGAACTACTAGTTTTTACACAAGAATTACAATAGGTTTCTTGCTAACTTATAATAACGACAAGAATTTCTACAGGCTCTTGCCAACCTATACAAGATCCCTATCAACCTATAAATCTTAAAGAAACAATCAAAATAAGAGATTACAAATGCAATACCATAAATTGAGATGAAAATCTCAATTATCCTAGATGAATTCTTCACCTGATTTGATTCAAGATCATTTAGATTGAAAAATGTAGTGAGTAAGAAGTAGATCTTATGTAGCTCTATTTTCTCTATGATTTTCGCACTTGAAGAAGAGAGAAAGATGTGAAATCTATTTAACTAAAAAGTGGTTAGGAGTTTTTATAACTATTGTAACCGTCTGTAACAAAATAACTAACTTTTGATTTGTGAATCGATTCTTGAATCGATTCAGAGTGATTACAACTAATGAATTGATTTGTGAATCGATTCTCCTTTGAAGTTCATTAAGAACATTCTTAACGGAATCAGTTCATGAATTGAATCATAGCATTTTGAAATTAGGCCATTAATTGATTACTTAATCAATTTAGGACAAAATCCTAACCTTCGGTAAAAAATATTTTTTGAACCTTTTCTTCATGAATCGATTCGAATATATTTTTCACAAGTTTTTCAATGTGAATCAATTCACAAAGCTATACCCACAAGTTTTTCACTCATAATTGATCTTCCAAAATTTGTTTTGGGGCGAGAGGTACAAGAGTAATGGATATGTTGTCCTTCACAAAGCTATACTGGTTGAGGAAGCCATCATGGATTACATGCCTATCAAATTGCCAAGGCCTTGCAAGCAACAAGTGGGTTGCTTGAATAGGGACAACATCACATAAGATTTCATCTTGATGCCACCCAATAGAGAAGGCCACTAGGACTTGTTTTGTCACTTTTACCTCCCCACTTTCATTCAACCATTGTAACTTATATGGTGTGGGATGGTTTAAGGTAGCAAAACCAATTTTTCCACCATGATTGTACTAGCCATGTTGGCATAACTCCTCCTATCAATAGTTAGGTTGCACACCTTGCCTCTCATATGGCATCCAGTATGGAAAATATTTTCCATTTATTCTTCACTCCTTTCTTCAACTTGGGCATTTAAACCTCTTCTCACTACTAGAGCCTCTCTTCCAGCAACAACCTCAACTACTTCATTGCTTTCTTCTCCATTTGAATTGGACTTTTCCTCCTTATTTTCATGTTCACTGGCCGATTCAACCTCACCATTCCCATTCATTATCATGACTCTTTTATTAAGGCATTCAAAGGCATAGTGGCTGTGATTTCTTTGCTTTTGTCACACTTCCAACTTGCCTTTGCCTTTTGAATATTATCCTTTGGTCCTTGAAGAAGTTTTAGTTGTGGGCTTCTTAAAGGCCTTAACATCCCTTTGCTCATGTTTCTTGTCCTAATTTGGCTTCCAAGAGGAGCTAGATTGATAAACAAACTTGGAAGAAGTCCTTCTTTTGAGTTGTGTTTCCACCTTCATGGCCATGTGTACAATATCTTCCAATTCCACATAGTGTTGTAGCTCTACCACATCAACAATATCATTGTTTAAGCCACGGAGGAACTGAGCCATAGTTGCATCCCTATCCTTCTCCACATTTTCCCTTATCATAGCTATCTCCATCTCTTTGTGGTACTTTTCAACACTTTTGGATCCTTGGGTAAGGCTTTGAAGTTTTTGGTACAACTCCCTATAGAAGAGTGAAGGGACAAATATTTTCCTCATAATTGTCTTCAATTCATCCCAAGTAGAAATGGATTTTTCAAGGTTTCTTCTTCTACTTTAGACAAGTTGATCCTACCAAATAATGGTATAATCCATGAACTCCACAACCCCCGAATTTCACCTTCTTCTCTTTAGAGTAATTATGGCATTCAAAAATCAATTTAACTTTCTTTTCCCACTCTAGATAAGCCACTGGGTCATTCTTGTCTTAGAATAATGGTATGGTCATTTTAATGTCATGTAAGATAGAATCCACCCTTCCCTTCTTGGCTTTTCATTTCTCCTTCACGTATTGCTTCTATCTCTTCTCCTTCCACTTCTTTCATTGTCATAGAATGAATTGGACAACTCTTCTTCATCTCCCTCATTACTCCCATGTTAGTTAATTATTCTTCTAGTTCTTATTTTATGATAATGCCTTCTATTTTCCACATTTGAGATTCTTTCACCAAAGCCATCAAGTTTCATATTCACTTTCTCAAATTGTAGTTTCATTGCCCTTAAGGTGAGCATGACTTTGTTGGTCCCTAAAATATACAATTAATATTGATCTTGCCCTTAGAATTATACTCTTTTAACTAAATGATGAATTCTTGTATTACAATGTTAACAATCTAATTGAAGTAATTGAAAGTGTAAAATGTAATAATAGAATATCAGAATTAAAGATTAAATGCAACAAAATAAGAATGTAAACATATTAATTTTGAAGTAAGGTAAATAAGAACATAACCAATTTTAAAGTGGTTCAACTTAAATTGAAACTGTAATTCAAGTCTATATCCATTGGATAATCCTCAACCGGATCACCACTTTCATTAACAACAAGATTTAACTAGGCTTCTGAACAGCCAATCCTTACACAAGAAATTCAATTGGGCTTCTTGCTAACCTAAGATACAAGTAACTTACAATCTTCACTTAATTACAATCAACCTCACAACTAATGAACATGCTAAGGGAAGATCAACCTCTCCCGTTGTATCTCCAATTTCTAATAACCTAGAAATTACAAATTTAAGAAAATATAGACGTTAGGTATATAATAGCATAATTGAGATGTTGATCTTAAATAGAAAATGTGAATTCTTCAATTGATTTGATCTAAGATGCCTTTGATTGATCAAATGTAATGAAGTAGATTGAAACCTAGTTTAGCTCTTTTCCTTTATGTTTTTCACACTTGAGAGAAAATGAAAATCATGAAAAATTTGTATTTGAAATGAAGGGTGAGAATATTTATAGTGTTGTAACTAACTTTTAAAAAATAACTAAATTCTGAACCTTGAATCAATTCTAGAATCGATTTGTGATGGTTATTTTAGAATCTAAATCAATTTGTGACTCGATTCATGATAGTTACTAAATCTTGAATTGAACGGTGAATTGATTCATATCAAGAAGTCATGTACAATTTCATCACTAAATCAATTGCTGAATTGATTCACTTTATTTTGTAAAGAGTTATGAAATATTGTGAATCAATCACCAATTTGGATCATTTTTGTCTTAAATCGATTACCTAATCGATTCAGGAAAAATCTCAATGTTTCTATACAAACTTTTCTAAGACATTTTTCAACACAATTATCATGAATCAATTCTTAAATCAATTCAAGTATATTTTCACAAAGTTTCTTCATGAATTGATTTGTAAATCGATTCACACACTAAAAAATAGTTTTTATAAAACTTGTGAAAAATCATTTATAAACATTGTTTGAAAACTATTTTGTTTTACCTCATTTCACTTGATTTATTTCTACCTCAATTTAATTTTTAAGACAAGTTACTTGGATCAAATTAAGTGAAGAATACGCTTACAAAATATCTTAGAGAATCAAATAAATTCTAAGTCTAGAGTTGATCTTTTGATATCTTCTATGTCACTTGATCAATCTTTGATCTGCAAAATAAACAAACACTCAAGATATATTGTTAGATTGTGACATTAGATAAAATTATTTTTCAACATCAAAACTAAGAAAATATGATTAGCATTCCAAAAATGCTAACAATCTCCCCGTTTTTTATGGTAACAAACCATTTTAGATAAGTATCAATATGAACACAATAATGAATAGCCATAAATTCAATATTCTCTTATTTTTAAAGTCTTATCTAAAATACCACATTTCTCCCCTTTTGGCATATCGAAAAGAAATAGTGCTCTTTTTAAAATTATATAATGAGAGAAAAAGTATTTTAGAATATAATTTGATATAAATCTATATTTTGATGTTAATCTTCCCCTGAAGAAATGCTTCTTCTCAATATTAAAGTTATTTCATAAAAAAAAATATTTTTGAGAATTTTAGTGGTTCAATTGATTATAGAATCAATTTGTGTATCCTTAAATCAATTTCCAAATTGATTTGTGCACTCATGAATCGATTCATTCAGATAGATATACAATTTTCAAAATTTGAAAACTTCCCAAAGGTTTGAAAATTCTTCTGAATCAGTTCATCAATCAATTCCTATTGCAAAATTTTGAACCAATATGCTTTAGAATTTTAACATAGTTTATGCCTGAACTCTTATTTGTGTACTTGCAAAACAAACTCTCCGATGACTAAGTTAGTAATTGTAGTGATAAAAAAAATTGAACACAATATTATCAAATACAAACACAATTAAACATATTGCTAAATGACTATTTGAGATCATTTTACAAAGGGTCTAATATTCCTAATTCTCTTCAAATGAATACAAACCTCTTTTCATCTAAAGATTTTGTAAAAATGTTTGCCAATTGAAGTTCAGGTTGTATGAATTCAATAGATATATCTCCTTTTTGAACACGATCTCTTATAAAATGATGTCTAATTTGAATGTGCTTTGATTTAGAATGCATGATAGGATCTTTGGTTAGGTTAATAGCACTAGTGTTGTCACATAATATAGGAATTTTGTTAAATTTCAAACCATATTCTAAAAGTTGTTGTTTCATCCATAGGATTTGAGTACAACAACTCCCAGTTGCTATGTATTATGCTTTAGAAGTTGATAGTGTTACACTATTTTGTTTTTTGCAAGATCGAGAGACTAGAGAGTGACTAATGAATTAGCATGCTCCACTAGTGCTCTTTCTATCAGTCCTATTGCCTACATAATCTGCATCTTAATAACCTATAAGACAACCAGAATTTGATTTTAGATGCCATAAGCCTAAGTGTTTTGTCCCTACAAAATATCTAAAAATTCTTTTGATAGTTGAAAGATGTGATTCTTTTTGTTGAGATTGATATCTTGCACAAAGACAAACATTAAGCATAATATTAGGCTTACTTGTAGTCAAATAAAGTAGGCTTCTTATCATACCTCTTGTCAGGTCCCCACAAATCAAATTCAAAATTTAAAACTTGGGATCTTGCCCTTTTCCCATTAGGGAATTTTTTATATACACTTCTTTATATGAAATTCTACTTTCTAATCTCAATAGAAATTTTGATTTATTGTAGAATCTTCACCAAACCGCCAAGGAAATGAAATAGAAATGACAAAAAATGAGAAAAAAAATTTAAACCAAACAAGACTAAGATCAAACACTTGGTGTGCACAAGTAGAACACAAATTTTATACAAAATTGTAGAAAAAACCTAAAAAACAAAAACAAGATACAATAGATTGGCATATCAGCAAGCAAATGGCACACAAATGGAAGTATAAACAAGCAGACAATGAAGAGATATCACCTGAATTGAAAGAGTTGAAGCTCTAATACCAAACTTATGTGATCTTCCTTAAAGATCCCTATAGACCTTTCTCCAATTCAGCAATAAAGATGAAAAGAAAATAAGGATATTCATGCAATACTCTAGAATAGGCAGAAGGAGAGTAATAAGTAATAAATTTGATGCCACAAAGAATAAACTCTTTGTTGAGTCTCAAGTTCTAGCAAGAACCTAAGGAAAACACTCTCTTAATAGAAAACCTCTTCAATTTCATAAATGTTCAAAAATATCCATCGTTAGGGAAAACAAGCCTTCCTTATTAGGTAATACTTACTAAAAAAATGGGTTGGATTAAAGTCCTAAGCAAGCCCACCAAAATAACAAAATCAACCAAAAATAAATAAGTCCAAGCTATTACAAAGGTTCCAAAATAGGCCATTCAGCCCTTCCAAATGGCATCAAACATAGGGTCAAAATAGTCCACAAAATGATACAATAAATAGCCCATTTCACACCCAAGTATGACAAAAATAATCAACCATGTTACTACCATGTGGACACTCCAAGTGGTTGCCATGTTAAATACTCCAAGTGGCCTAAGTAAGTTGCATGGCTTTGATACAAATAACTCTTGAATCTCCAAGACATTGTTCACCATGTGTACTCCATAATGTGTGACATAGCCCTTGTATAGCTTCCCTCATCCTCCTAGCCTTGGCTCTTGTCACAGGCCATATTGAAAGGTGCAAAGCCTCTTGGTGATCTCTAACTTGGTCTTTCAAGTTCTTATCACATTCTCTAACATATTGTTTTCCAAGCATGTTTTATTTATTATGATGAAATGAGTAATAGACAATGGTGGATTGATTCATTGAGTTTGTGGATGCACGAGTATTTTGTTAGTAAAGGTTGTAAGCAACATAATTAGAATAAAAGAGATTTTAAAGTCACAACTCCCTTATATAAGTTACACTCATGGAGTCAAAGACTCATACATGGTTAGCCTAATTTTTTTTTCAAATGTTGCTCCAAATGCTGACCATCCTCCACAAGATGCTAATTTCCTAAGATATTTGGACAACTATGATGGATAATACAATGTGAATAGACAAAGTTACTTTAAATTTGTCAAAAATATCATTTAATTAAATTTTCTATTTAGAAATTTAGAATAAATTGGTAATAAAAGAAAACATTGTTGTTTACACTATATATGTAGTTGTATTATACTTGCAAAAAAAATTCATAGGTCTGATTAAGCAAACAACAGGTGTAGTTTTTAAATAAAGTGAGAACTAATAGTGAGACTTCGGTTTAAATAAGTGGGTTCTTCCACACTAAGTACTAAACTCTAACTACTTAAGTTTGCCTTTAATTATGATACCAAAAATAAACTCTAAATTATCAAGCTAACTAAGCTATCAAAGATATCTAAGTTCTAACCCTAAGAAGCCCACCTACTTGTAACATCCCTACTATATTAGAATGAATTGGGCCTAGAATTGGACTGAATAAGTCAGCAAGAAGGCAAAAGGTAGGATTTCAAGGTTGGGTTTGTTGGGTTTCATGGTAACAAGCGCAGCAAAAATTTTAAAATTTGAAACCCAGCCACGGATCCATGTGTAGAATATAAACCAGTTGGTCTGGAAAATTACCTTTTCGCATTGCGTTTATTGCAAAATGCAGTAATACAGGTCACGTCCCTCTTGGTGTTATGGTTTTGATCCAAAAAATAGCAACACGTCCGGTCACTCCTTGCTCTCCTATGATGCTGCGGCTTGATGCAATGTTTTGGCTTAATCCAATGAACACGATCGGAAGACTGCTCCTTGATGCAGAATCATGAACACGAAACAATAGATTTGTGTCTCTACGGTATCCACACATGAGCAAGACAAAACTTCGATTAGATGGAACTGCCTTACCACTACATTTCTGCTTGGAAACGTCTCTCTCTATTTTCAGATCTCTCAATTCTTTTCTTGAAGAAAACGCTTTTCTTCTCACCAAAACGGCTGCAATCAAATTGCATCTCTTATGAATGTGTTTATGACGCCTCTTGATTATCAATAGTGACAGCCTCACTAATCCCTATTTATGTTATCTCATAACTCTAGGGTTTTAGTGAATAGGTCTCGGCCCAGTCCAACTGGAAGTTCTAGTCCTCATCCAATTGAGAGTCCTAGCCCTATTGAAAGTGTGGTAAGGCTTTTGGGCTTAAGTTATTAAATTAGTCCAACTAATTTTAATAATTAGGCCTAATGTAATATAACATTAA
>JANHAO010016059.1:0-14550 GCA_026873985.1 Saraca asoca | reverse complement strand
TTCTTCTTAACCCTCCTTCTTAACTAAGTGTGGGGGGGAATGTGTTGAAAGAAAAATGAAAAGGCAAATGTGACTCATGGGAATGAGCTAATAGATAGTTGAAAAGGCAAAAGATGGGTCATGATAATGGTCAAGAAAAGAAAAGAAAAGAAAAGTGCTGAAAAGAAGTGAAAATGCAGAAAACCAAAAAATTCTGCATAATCCTCCATAATTTTTGCATAATTTGGCAGAAATAAATAAAAAAAAAGGGAGAAAAAGAAAAAGAAGTGGAATTTGTATTAGAAACCAGAAAATTCTGCATAACTATACCTCTCTTTGGTGTTGATTGCCATATCCATAACATTCCTCCCTTTCCTCCTTTCCTTTGGCCACATTACAACTTTGTGAAGTCCTCATGATTTGTGCCATGCATGTGATTTTTGAGTAGTGGAGATCAGATGATAAGCAAGCTTATGGTAGTGTATTTCCATGAAATAAATTTGAGAGAAATACTTCCCATCTTAAATACAATGAGAGTTGTGAGAAGAGCCTTCCTTGTAAAGTCTACTAAGTTAATCTATCTTTTGACGAAGTAACTTTGCTAATTAATTTAAGTTTTTGAATTGAAATATGAGCTTCAAGATGCTGTGTGACCTGAATTTTGATGCATTCTTGTTTGTGCTAAAATCCTCATCATTGTTAAAAAATTTCAAGGTCTTTTGAATCTTCATTACTTTTGACCTTTGTGTTTTGTTTTGTATTTTTCCTGAGAGTGTAAAAGCTAAATGTGGGGAAATTTGATAAAAAATATTTTACTCATTTAATTGTCCTCTCACTTAGTATTTTAAAGTCCAAAATGACTTACTTTCAGCTGTGTTAGTGTATATTTATGATTTAGTGTCAATTGGCATCATTGTAGAAATTTTACATAATTTGGCCATTTTGAGCAGTTTCTGTAATCTAGTCATAAATTGAGCTACACTTGTCCAATTAATGTGATTCTTGTCTTGTAGGAAAGCTAAGACATAGCTCTACAAACTTCATGTAGACCTCCAAGGCTGAATCACAAAATTGGCTATCTGAATTTGGAGTTGAATTCAAGACAAAAATATTGTCTCAGGCAGCCTAACCTTTGTGTAGGGTCTGGAGTTATAGAGGTCAAATTAAGGTCAAACTAATCCCAAATGGAAGCTGAGACATAAGGCCACATTTTTTATGAAGACTTCCAGAGCTGAATAGATCATTATAGGCATGAAAAATGAGCTGCAATAGAAAGGCAGAATTGCTGCAAAATGGGCTTCTGTAGAATTGGAGTTTTAAGGCCCCAATTGGCATGGATCTTGAACCCAATGCATCATCCTTTGCTCTAACTCACACTCAACCAATTGGAGAGTAGTAAAAGTCAAAAGAAGCAATCTGCATTGGGCACCATATGCAACAGCAGTGGCAGAAGCAACCGGACTAATTTTTTACCTGCTTCACAACCATGCAACCTCTCTTGGCCCGGGCAAGGTCTTTTAGTTTGGAGAGTTTAGTTTAGTTTTTAAAAGTAGTTTTAGGGAGTTTTAATTTAGTTTTTTGGTAGCAGTAGAGTAGGATGTTTTCTTCTTCTTTTCTTTGTGTTTTCTACCTTCCATGGAAGGCTGAGTTGTAATTAGTACAAGGGATTAACAAACTTAAAGATTAATGTGAAGATCTTGTTCTTTCATTTTGCATTCAAATTTCTGGTCATTTCTCTCCTTTCCTCTCGATTTTTATTGTGATACCTGAGTTGAATGGATCCATTTAATTTAGATATTAATATAATTATTGAGATCTTAATAATCACTTGTAGAAGAGGATAAGAAAACCAAGCAATGCATTAAGATTTTGATGGATTGTTTGTGACTGAGTTCTGCATAGGACTTAATAATCATTTCAGGGATCCTTATTATGATTATCAACAATTGAATGAATATTTAGTAATAAAAAAAGCATTAATCTTAAGCTAGTTAATTCCCTTGGCTAGTTGGTTTATTTGCTGTTCTATTTTTGTTTCTGTTAGTGTAGCTGTAGGATTTAGTTACTACCAACCCCCCTTATTTCCAGCTCCTAACTTAATTGATATCATCCACCAATGATCCAAGAGCTCGACCCGGTGTTGCCTATACTACAAGTAGTTTAGGTAGCTTCGATTGTATAAATTTCTAATTTAATCGATCTCGACAGCCGCATCAGAGCTTGAGTCCCTCATGATGTATAGATACCCCTAACTGTTTGAGTGAAGTATTGGTATGGACCTTCACTCTTTATGATTATGTTCATAGAATTCGAGGACTGATTCTTTTGATTGGGGAAGAATTTGTAATACCTCAAAAAAATGTTACTAAGGGACCCAAGTGAAAATTCTTAATTCTTCATTGGGGTTATAACATAATTTCTTATTTTTTTTAGAAAAGCTTATTTGAAGTCGGTGGAAAATTATAGGGTCAAATTGCAATTTTCCCTATTTGGCTGTATGTATAAATTTTCTAGCTGAGATATTTTCATCGACAACCCCATTTTTCCCAAAGCCTCCTTTGTCTTCTTCTTCTTCTTTATCTGGTTGCAACGTCTTCCTCTCCAACGACCCATGCTCGGCATCTTCTTTTCTGACAAACTCTAGCAAAGCTTCGATTAATCATGTCTTTCCCCTTTTCTCTGGTGTTTTTCTACTCTTTTAGTGAGTCTTGGCCAAAGCCTCCCTACTCAACTGTTATACTCTAGTGATCTTCTTTTCTCCAGCTTGCTGTTGCTATCCAACGTGATCCAGTTGACAAGCTCCTTTCTCTAGCATCTTTGTTTTCTGGTTTAACTCACGGTAGCATTTCTTTCTTCTGCTTCAGCTAATTGGCTAGGACCAAATTTGGCTCACCAGCTTTGATCCGGCCTGCGGCTAGCACCCCACCTATACTTTGGAAGGTGGTTAGTATTCCTAAAATATAAGATTTATTCTATAATAACCCTATAACTAGTTTGTACAAAATTTCCCTTGAAACCTTTATTGTTTTAATTGAAGAAATTTGAAATTCTCTTGTTGTTTTGCAATGTCTTGCTTTAGTAGAGTTCCTATCGAAGGATTAGGCATATTGACATTCAATTTGGAGCTTCAACTGACTTAGCTTTCTAAGGATTTTCTAAGGTGAGTGGACAATCCTCCTCAATTAATGATCCCATGTGTAAATATAAAATATTTTTATGAAATATCATTAATTCTTTTTAAATAATAGGATTTTCCTATATATAAGTGGATTCGAAAGTATATTTATATATTGTATATGTACATGAAATGGTTTACCATGATTAAATGATGCATTCTCATTTTGTGCTAGGTCATTGGAATTGGCAATCCCATTTTCTATGTGATGAGTATATATATATATATATATATATAAATGCATTAGCAAGTTTATGCATGTCTTGATAAATGTTGCTTACCCAAATTATGAATTTCATGCTACATGATATATTTTGACTGTTGATTTGAGATACTGGACCCATCAAAAAATTTATTGGTAACCCTCAAGTGCACTTGTGATTAGTATATTGGTTGGAGGAACAAGGTTAGGGAGATATGTATAGTGCAATAAGGTAGGATGGAGACATGTTATACATTTGATATGTGTTAGACTAGTTGCCATTTTAAATTTTCTTTAGAGATCTAGTTGAATGTTTTACCATGTTGAGATTAACTGAAATTTTAGAAAGTTACTGATCTTCTCTCCTGTTTACTATTATGTTGTTGAAACACCATGTTATTAATTATTTGACTTTCTTGATGAATTATAGTTTTCAAATGTATATTGAGATTATGGCTGTAAAACAAGTAAGCATATCTTCACGACTATATATTTATATATATACTTTCAAGCATGATTTTTAAATAGGATTTTTGAATGATCATGGAATTGTTTATTTACTGAGTTTCTATGAAACTCATTCCTCTCTTTCTATGTTTTTCAGAGCCTGAGGACACACCTACGATCCCTTCACCTCATCCTGGACCTGGATCTGCTCATTGATTGGGTGGACCCTTCTTACGGAGATTTAAGGTATAACTGTAGTGTAAAGTTTGGTAGTTGGCAAGATTGTATATGCATGTAATGTGTAGGATTGTTGGATGCCTAGTAGGATGTAAATTTTATAGTTTGGGTCACTGCATATTATTATGTTATTATACAAGATGTAACAAGTGTGTAGCCTTTTTTGTGTATAAGGCCTTGTGCCTGGATATCCAAAAAACAGAGAAGACTCTATCGAATTTCCAGTAAAATTGTCATATGAATGTTTAAATATGCATTTATAAAAATGTGAATATTCCGTACAATTTGTACTATCATGCTTGTAGGAGGTTTCCTACTAGTGACCTCCTATGTAGATCACGTTTCATAGGTTGGGGTGTGACATTATAGCTTCTCCAACTAAAAAGGACTCTCTATGTTGTTTTCCAAGAGTACACCTTACATACTGTCGATTAGGAGCTTTAATCACTAGTAAACTTATTACCATCTTTTTTTGAGTCAATAGTTTCAACCCAGAAAAGTTTAGATGACCATATCGAAGATGCCAAAACCATTCTTCATCTTTTAAAATCATTAAAAAATTCATCAATGTTCCTGTTTGCAAGGTAATAGGAAACATGTGATTTTTTGTCATCTGTACTGTTGCAATCATTTTGCCATTTTTTCCTTTGATTGTGCAAACTCCATTCTAGATATTAATTCAGTGTCCTTTTTCACAAAGCTGGCCAATACTCAATAAGTTTCAATAAAGACTAGGCACAAAATGAACATCAATGATAGTAACATTTGTACAATCTTTGAATTTAATGCTGATGTCACCTCTACCATAACAAGAATTTTGGATTTATTCCTAAAATTTACTTCCCCATGTACATATTTATCCAAATATGAGAAGAGCTCCTTCCTTCCACAAATGTAATTACTGCACCTAATATCAGGATACCATGTATCTGTATACTCCATGTCTAGCTCATCTGATTTGCATGCAAGCACCAAGTTCTCTTCCACATCTGTGGTATTTGCATGCTCCATAAACTCATCTGGCATCTTGTATAGCACTTATTTCAATAATATTCATATTTTTTTGCATCTAAGACATTGAACATTAGATTTGTTACTTGCTCTATTGTGACCTTCTTGATGTTTTTGAAAATTACTGTCACTTGATTTTTTTTTGTTGGTGGAATTAGAATATCCACCTCTGTCACATCCCCATCCTCGTCCTCATCTTTATCTTCATCTACCACGACCTCGACTGCCTTGGTAGCTTTTGTGATTTGGGTGATTCATCATGCTTTGCAAAGTTTACTTGAGACTTGAGCTTATGGCTTTCTGATTCATCCATTGCTTGTGTGGACGTAATAAACCCATCAACCTCTTCATTGACATGGTTGATATATTTTGTGATTCTTCGATTGCTGTAATAATATAATCAAATTTTGTAGTCAAAGATCACAGGATCTTTTCTATAACTCTAGTGTTTGGAATTTCTTCAACGTTGACTCTCAATTGGTTAACTACAAAGCGAACTTGATCAAATAGACTGAAATTGATTCTGAATCACTCATGCGTAATGACTTAAAATAGCCTCCTAGTGTTTATAGCCGCACTTGTCTGACACGATTATCACCTTTATATGATTTTTACAAAATATTCCACGCCTCCTTTGTTGTATTTGCATATGATATTTTTCCAAATATTGGTTCCTCAATGACTTAAAAAATTGCATATAATACTTTTTTATCCTTCTTTCGAGTATCCATCAGTGCATCTTTTTTTATCTTTCTCCAGTACATCAACTCCTTTTAGTCTTGTACTTCGGTATAACTAGTCTCCACCAAATTCAACAAACCCTGAGATTTGAAGAATATTTTCAACTGGACATTCCAGTTGTCATAGTTTTTGCCATTTAATTTACGAAACTACAGTTGGATTGAATTTGACGCTATTTCACAACGATATTCTAATTCCAAATGTTGGATCCAAAAACCAAAAAAGTAAAAACATAAAAGAAGAATATTTCTTGAGAAGAATATGAGAAATGAGAAATGAGAAATTTTTTTATTACAATTTTAACTCAATACACAAAGAAACACTGCACTCTATGTAACTCACAAGTTTGTTAGCTTATTCTCTTCCTCACTTTTTGACTGTATTATAAAAAGTGAAACAAGCTATATTTATAAGTCAAACTAAACTCATACACGATAAGAATAAAATCTTCAATTTCATCCCAATAAATCAATATTATCTTCACTAAATTTCATCTATTACATTTTAAAAATAAAAGACTTAAGGTTTAAGGTTTATCCCAATAAATCATCTTTATTTTCTCTAAACTTTATCCACTACATTCTAAATATAAATATTTAAAACTTATCTCAAATTTTAATTTTATTTTATTACAGTTGAGGTTGCAATCTTCATAATTTAATATTTCAACCTTTATCAATTTTTTATTTTAAAATCTAATTTAAATTATTTACTTATAAGATTTTTAAAAAAAATGGGAAAGTAGTCAGTGTTAGTGTAGTGGCATCCGAACAAGTCAAAACTAATAAGGAACGCAACTTCCCAGAAGCATCAGCGTTCGGCAGAGACTTCCCTAGCAACTGAAAACCCAGTAGATTTTGCTTTCTATATAAGCTGACTCAAAAGCAAAGAGACCAATCAAGATAGAAACACCAAACCAAAACAGAATCCTGTGAAACTGCGGTGTGTTCTCAGTAGATTTTGCTTTCTATATAGCTGACTCAAAAGCCAGGAGACCAATCAAGATAGAAACACCAAACCAAAACAGAATCCTGTGAAACTGTGTCTGATTTTGTTTACTCTAACTCCAACCCCAGGTTCGTGAATTTTTGGGTTGTCAAGGGAAGTCATGGGATCTACAAGTGGATCCAACGTGGGAGATTTGGTTGGAGGAGCCGCTCTTGGAGCTCCATTTGGTGGATTGTGGAATTATGGTGTGGGACAAGTCGTCAAGGTTTGGAAGCTTCGGGGCACCCGCAAACAAGTGGAAAAAATGCTGGATGGTATGGATCCAATGGTGGAGGAGATCAAAAGAAACAAGGACGCCTTGGATCAGCCACAGGAAGAAATTAATGGGTTAACCAGAGAGATGGAAGAAACCAGAAAGCTTGTTAAAAAGAAGATTCCTTGGTATAAGTTTCCCACTTTGCCTACTCACCAGGAAAATCTTCAGGAAAAGGTGGATTCATTGCCCAGGGCAACTACCTTGAATTTGCTACCTCAGACAGCAAGAGATGTTCAGCAGCTCTTGATAAACAGTCAAAATACTAAAGGGATACCAGAAATGAAGGGTGTGTGCGGGCCTCCACAAAAAACAAAGTTTACTGTTGGAATACTTGGCCATTTGAAGAAGCTCAAGACTAAGTTTCTCGTGGAGGATGCATCTGTTGTTGTATTGACTGGTCCAGGAGGACATGGGAAGACTACACTAGCTATTGAGTTCTGTTGGGATGTTGAAGTCAGAGGTAACCATTCCACAAACCTTTGTTTCTTTTGAGTTTTGAGTTTCGCTGTTTGAATGTCGAAATTTGTTTAGTAATTAGTCATAGCTCCCGGCTCTATTTCTCTGTTTGTTTTGAGATTGATCACTTCATCGTGTAAACTGTAAAGGAAAAAAAGATAGAAAAAAGCTAAAGACTGCTCCATTTCTCTGTTTGTTTTGACATTGATCACTTCATCGTGTAAATTGTAGAGGAAAAAAAGATAGAAAAAGGCTAAAGACACTCTAACAACGCTAAAAAAATGATAAGAAGCACCAGATAGTGCTCGAGTATTTTGATGACGAGTAGTTAGTTCTACGGAGAGTTCCCGGTTTTGAGAGGTTGAGTATCTTATATGATTTTCTATTTGTTCTAGGATTTGTGATTCTTTCATCACACTCACGTTGTAATCTCTAGTAATTACGTACTGCATGTTTTCAGTTTCAAAGATTTTCCAGTGTCTTGGTATGAAAACCGAACACAATTCTTTTGAAATGTAGTCCAGTTAGATGCTTTATATTGTGATAAATTAGCACTCTAAATAATATTTCTTTTGGTGATTAGTCTTAATTATATTTGCTTTGGTGTACACGTGGATTGTGGCTTGGAATTACTATCCTATACATTTGCATTATGCAACAGTACAGATCATCAAACATATACCTTGGTGTCTGATCTCTTGGTCAAATTTTGCTAGGTAAATTCGGGAAAAATATCTTCTTTTTGACATTCACAAAGAATCCCAACTTGAAGAATATCGTACAGAAACTATTTGATCACTGTGGAGGCGAGGAGATGCGTGAATTTCAAAGCGATGAGGAAGCAGTTAACAAATTGGGAATTTTGCTGGGGCAAAAACTAGATGGTCCAAAATTGTTGGTACTGGATGATGTTTGGTCTGGCTCAGAATGCCTTGTAGAACAGTTAAGGGATCAGTTGTCAGATTGTAAAATTTTGGTGACTTCAAGAATTACGTATCCAAGATTTGGCACCCCATACCATTTGGGACGACTTTGTGATGAAGATGCACTAAAGCTTTTCAATCACCTTGCTCTAAATGACAGCAGCCACTACAACCCGAAGAAAGATATTGTCCAAGAGGTGCCTTTTGATATATGGGAATTGAGAATTATCTATACCTAAACGTTGAACATAACATCATATTTACTGATTTTTCTTGCTCCGAACTGCAGGTAGTGAGGGGTTGTAAGGGTTCACCCTTGGCCATTAGATTGATTGGTGGATCACTCTGTAACCAACCTTCTGAGGTCTGGCTCAAGAGGAGGAAATTCTTGAAAGCTCATTCTTTTATCGAGTCTGACCAGAAATTCCGGGAGTTCCTCCTAGAATTCTTAGACAATGTTTCGAAAGAGAGGCCCATTATCAAGGATTGCTTCATGGACTTAGGGTTATTTCCTGAGGACCAAAGGATTCCTGTTGCTGCTCTCATTGACATGTGGGCAGAACTGCATGAGCCAGATGAGAATGGCATAAATGCAGTGAACATTGTCCATGAATTGGTTACCAGGAATTTGGCTAGTGTTGTAGTTACAAGGTACACTTGCTTCTTCTCTTTGTTTTTTGTTGTCATCCATACTCAGCCAAATGATCTTGTCAGGATAACATGAGTTTTGATTTGTGTAACTTTGTTGGGCAATAGGTATTTGAATTTGGCTGTTCCATAATTTAGTTAGATGAACCTTTAAACATTGATGCTTCACTAGCAGTTACATGTACCTTTAGATGGATAATGTACCTCGAAGTGGATTTGCACCACTGTCAATATGTGACTTTTGTTCTTAGTCTTTCAGAACCATTCTAGCGAACAACAGCTGAAAACAAACATTATTACATTATCAGATAGAGAACATTTGATTTTCTTCTTTTAAGGATTTAGAGCTCACTGGGCGACTAATTGCTTCTTGCTGACCAGGAATGTTGCAAGTGACTCAGATGAGTACAGCTACTACAATAACCACTTTGTCAAACTTCATGATCATCTTAGAGACTTGGCCATCTATCTAAGCAATGAGGGAGCATTTGAACAAAGGGAAAGACTGATTATTGATATAAATGGAGGAAATAGTCCTGAATGCTGGATGGACAAGTCGCAACAAGAGTCTCGCATATGGTCATTAATCCCGGAATGGTTGGTGGAACAAAAGCGGCAACAGGTCCTTGCCCGCATATTGTCCATAACAACTGGTTTGTCAATCTCCTCTTTGTCTAAGATATAGGCACTCACTTGCACATGAAAATTGCTAAGAAAGCCTTTAAGGCTCAGCCATTTTTTGTCTATGCCTGATGATCTTAGGATTGTTTTGCAGATGAAGCATTCACTTCAGATTCTTGTAGATTACAACCAGATGAAGCTGAGGTACTGATTTTAAATCTTTGTAATGCCAATTACACCTTTCCTGTGTTCTTGAAGAAAATGAGGAAGCTGAAAGTTCTTATAGTCACAAATTATGGCTCCCATCTTTCTGAACTGAACGAGTTTGAGCTACTCGGTTCTTTATCTGATGTGAAAAGAATCAGACTAGAGAAGGTTTTGGTTCCCTCCCTTTGCAAATTGAAGTATCTACAAAAGTTATCCCTTTTTATGTGCAACGTAAATCAGGCTTTTCAAAGCTGTACCATCCCAATTGCAGAAGCACTGCCAAATCTGGTTGAGATCAGCATTGATTATTGCAAGGATCTTGTGGAATTGCCTGCTGGATTCTGTGATATTAAGCCTTTGAAAAAGCTTAATATTACAAATTGTCACGTGTTTTCTGCACTACCCGAAGACATCGGAAACCTGGAGAATTTGGAGGTGCTAAGGCTTAGCTCATGTACTGATTTGGAAGAGATGCCAGCCTCAATCACAAGGCTTTCAAAGCTAACGTTTCTTGACATCTCAAACTGTATAGAATTGAGCAAATTACCGGATAATATTGGTGATTTGAGGAATCTGAGAAAGATTTGCATGAGAATGGGGGATTACTCGAGATTACGCGAGGTTCCATACTCAGTTGTGGATCTTATGGAATTGAAGCATGTAGTGTGCGATAGAGAGACAGCTGCTTTGTGGTATGATCTTGAACTTCCCCATGTGGAGATAGAGGTGCCTACAGTTGACAATAACTTAAATTGGCTCTATGGAGGTTCTTCCTGAGACTTGCTTACAAGGGGCTTGGAGCTGTGTTCTTTTTTGTACGTGTCTCCTTCAGATCCGCATGTAATGAAACAAGGCTCAGTTGTTGTTATCTCCTCCCTGTAATTATCTTGTAAAAAGCAATTGTGTGATGGATGATGGTGGGGTTGAGAACTTGGGAATGTAAATAGGCTGAGAGAGGGAGGAGGCTTGTTTTGTGAGTGAAATGAAAAAGAAATAAACCTGTACAATGTAATTCATCGATGTGTACACTTAGTTCTCACAAATACATCAACTTAGTTCTCAAAAGAATATCTTCATGAGATGCAGGCAATGTCAAACACAATTACCTTTCATGCACTCAATACACGTGACTTTCCAACAAAAGCCTAGTTCCATATACTTTTCTTGTCCAAACTTCACGTGATTTACCTTTTATGTCATTTTTGTAACTTGCAAATAACCAGAGAGTAAGACAAGTTCTGGAAGCAATAAAATATAATCTGTCTGAATGCACATGGACCACAACTCTGTTACGCTACAAAGAGGCTCGTGTGAATGTCGTAGCCCTCAGGATACATGCCACACCTTAAGAAGTAACGACAAAGTAGAAACTGGCGTGGCGTATGTTTCTTAACATAGAGATTTCCTTTTTCTTCTTCCCCACTCTATCAGCCACCTGAGCTAACTCACCAATTCCAACCAAGTTCCCACATTGTCTCTAGCACGACCCAAATGGTATCCGAAGCTGAGCTTATCGGGCGGCTCCGCGAGTTCCTTCGAAGCTCCGACTTGAACACCACCACCACAGCCACTGTTCGCCGGCAGCTAGAGAACGATTTTGGAATCGATCTATCCGATAGGAAGGCATTCATTAGAGAACAGGTTGACTTGTTCCTTCAAAGCGAGCATGATGAAGCTGAAGAAGATGGATTAGAAGAGCCACAAGAACAGGAAGAAGTCCACGTTAAGCCAGAAGACGAGAGTGAAGACGAAGAAATGGAAGACGACGAAGACAGCGAAGAACAAAAATTGGAGCATCCCAGAAATGGGAAGGATAAAAAACGGTTAGTTATTGACTTGTCCCATTGCGCTTAGCAGAAAAGTTGCATTTCTTCCTTGGTGGAGTATGGATATGAACCTGTATTCAAATTTGCTTTTAGAACTATTTAAGGTCGTGTTTGGAAGCATAGTAACCAAATCTTGTATCAATTGGGAACGGATAGCTATCTCCAGATTTTGATTATTATGAGCTTTTAGATGGCATTCTGCAATTGTTCTGTTTTAAGTCATGCACATGGCTTTCTTTGGGTATTTCTTGTTATTGGGGTCCACATCAGATTAAGGTGTTTATTTTATTGGCTAAAAATTTGTGTTTGTTTGAGATTGCTGACAAGACTACTTGCATTACAGGTTTACATGAAGCAAAGTATTCAATTTAATTTCTGTGCCTATTCATCTTATTCTTTGCTTTATTATGTAAGAAAGTGTTGCTTTGCTTTCTTGTACGGCAATGCCCATGGCTCATCAAAATTTGATTTGCATGGCTTATCTGCACTTCTCGTGATTGGAATTGCAGATATTCATAAGCACTAGAGAATCTTCTTAATTTTAACTAGTCTGCATAACTCCGGTGCTTCTTTTAGCCACTGATTGCATGGCCATTGAATTTACAAAGCCTGTTCTACAAATGACCTTAAAATTCTGTATGAGGCTTCAGAGAGAGATAGAGAGGACCTCTCTTACAACTCTTTCTAGTTCCAATCCCTCCCCCCTTCAACTTGCATTGGCAAAGTTATTCTCTATTTATTTAAATTTTGTTGTCAAGAAATTCTTTGAAAAACTTCTGATCAGTCAATAGAATATCTATCGCTCTTGTCATTATATAGTTAAACACTTCTTCTAATTATTGCTCTGGTTAAATGCACATGGTAAATAAAAACAGTGATACTTACTCTTGCATCATTGCATGCAGGAGATTGCTCCAGAGGTGGCCTTTTTAACTTATGGCGCCTCTAAGTTAAACTCCTTCCCTGCCCCAAACAAATAAAAGAAAAGAACATGTAAAATATTTTGTCTATGGTTTGCATTATGAACTTGATCTGACTATCTATGCTTTTGGAAGTAAATCACCATCTTTGTACCTAAAGTGTCATTTTGAACATATAATCTCTTGATTTACCTTTCTTATTGTTTCTGATTCATTGAACAATCTATTTGATCTTTTCTTAATGCAAGGTAGATGATAGTAGATTTTCTCCACTTCTTGTCCTGTTTTTCTTTGGGTGAGAGAATACAATATTTTCCATCATAGAAAAAGAAAAAAAAAAGAACCTTAAAACTGGTCACAGAGAACATTTAAGGGTGCTTAGAATCTTGGTTTGATTTGGTTACTCTTGTGGCTCCAGAGCTGTGCAAATGGTTTTCATGACAAACAATTTAGGTGTGCCTGAGTTTGTTTGTTTGTTTGTTATATATATTTAAATTTAATAATCCCTAGTATGATTGTATGCTTATATAAAATTGCCCAATGCATGTTGGATGATGCCTTTTGTTTAACTGTTTCTATTTTTTATTTTTTTTATTCAGATCTAACAAGTTAGTTAATGAGGTAAAGAAAAGAGGTGGCGGTGGCTTTAACAAACTATGTGGCCTATCTCCACAACTTCAGGGCTTCCTCGGGGCACCAGAAATGGCCAGGACTGAGGTATATCAAGGATTTCTTTAAACAGAGAATTTCATTTATCCTTGGTAAATTCTGATTTTGGCCTTATACCATCTATATGTATCTTGGCCTTAGGTTGTTAAGCAATTGTGGGTCCATATTAGGGAGAAAAATTTGCAAGACCCGAACAATAGGCGAAACATAATTTGTGATGAGGCATTGCATGGCATTTTTGGTGTGGACTCGATCAACATGTTCCAAATGAATAAAGCATTGTCAAAGCATATCTGGCCATTGGATTCAGATGATGGTTTGATTCTGCAGCCTTACTTTTGTTACTAATGTTTATGTTATTGCCATTTAAGAGGTTAATTATAATTTGTTTGAATATTTGCTAAATTTCTGAGTCAAGACATGTTGTTCTTTGAAAAATTTCAATGTAATATTACCTCTAATTGTACAAGTTTTAATGCTTTGAAATTTTATTTTTCTTTCATAAATTTTCTTGTCACAGTATATTACGGCTTCCTCTATTTAGCTTGATAAGGTTAAGCTACTGCTTTATTTACTCATTCTGTTAATCTGTTGTTGGATTATCAAAGAACTTCTGCTGATTTGTGGTATAATTTGCTAGTCCACTGATTGCAAACTTTTGATATAGTTGTCCAAGCAAAGGCAATATCAAAGGAAAAGCAGAAGAAGCAAGAGAGTGAAGAAGGTATGATTGATGAATTCCATTAGTATGATTCTTTGCCACAAAAGCTGCATCTTATATGTATGCTCATGGCCTTGTCCTTGCAAATTCTACTTTATGGTTCTTGTATATCTTGCTCTCAGCTGAATTTTTTCTTTTACTATTTTAATTTGTTAGAATATTTATTTATTTTAGAATGAAAGCATTTCCTCATGGATTTATATATTATATCATTGCTGTGACTCTCAATAGTAATAAGAAAATTCATTTATTTTCTGGTATTCTATTCTATGTGGTAAAAGCCTTTTATATACTTGTTCTAGTGTGTTTTACAAATGAATATAGTGGTTAATTACTTATAGCCTATTTACTGAATCCTTTTCCCACCTACTACAGATCCTGATGAGCCAAAAAGAAAGGAAAAACGGCAGAAGGGTGGGAAATCAGGTTTTCTTGCTCCTCTTCAACTATCTGATGCCCTTGTAAACTTCCTTGGTACAGGAGAAAGTGCATTATCAAGAGCT
>JANHAO010016058.1:0-14545 GCA_026873985.1 Saraca asoca | reverse complement strand
TAGGCCATAGGTATGAATGATTCTGAGCAACATGTGCCTCTTGGATTGGAATTTGATCACAAGTATCTCTCACTCTAGTGCATGTACTTCCCATCCTGTATCTCCCTTCTCACTTAACAACCAAAAACAAAAGATCTACGAGTTTAATATATGTTTGATTAGATATAAATTATAACTTAATTCTTAACTATAAAAAGTTATCTTTCATGCTACCTCTAAAAGTTAGAAGGCAAAGAAAAAGAAAGGGAATAGGAGAAAATGAAAACAGGGTAAGAGATGAAGTGGATGGTTAAGAAACGATTTTCCTTTCTAAAGTTCAAAAAATTCTTGTGCACAAAAATATAAGTATAGAAGGATGTTGAAAAATTTTAAAGAATTAGTTATATAAATTCTTGCTATCTTTTTCTTCAGAATCAAAATTCTTAAACAAGAACAAAATTCTGATATAATTTTTCTTTCCTTTTTTCACTCTTTTCCATTGAAACATAATGTTAAAGTGAAAGATCATAAGAAATTTCTTTATAAATCTTCTTAATCCAACGTAAGCTATCCGTTCAAAATGTCCAAATATATATATATATATATATGGATAGATCAACGGAGAATTGTATAGAAGCTGAGTTAGTGCTAAACAAAAGTGAGTGTATAGAGCACAAAAATGAGTAGAACTTGTGGATAAGAGCCTTATGACAAGGTATATATGAATTGTGGTCAAAATGAAGCCATAAAAGAGACGCCAAGAAATTTCAGAGTTGGCCCTAATTCATCATGGATGACGTAGGAGCAGTATCTGAAGCCCATTCTGATTGTGAATGGGCACGATTCTCTTTTTCATCGTCTTGTCAGCTTGTCAGCTTCTTCCTATCATAATTAATCAAGCTCATCAACAGCAAAAAAAAAAAGGAAGAGTCATGAGATGCAGAAGGAGAACCAGTCTGCCTCTCTGACTTCTAACTTTGCCGTACAAACCCATTGTGCTTGGGCCAAAATGAGTTCATCCTTTGTCTTCTCACCGGTGTTATAAAAATTAAATAATATAATCAAATTTATAATTTGATTGAAATTATCGATTTATTCAGTTAAGTTACTTGTTTTATTTATTTGAATTGTTAAATCATGGCTTCAGTAACATTCCAATTCATTATTGGATTGGTTTTTAAAACATTTTTTCCCACAAGTTTTATATTTTGGGTTATATTTTGAAACATATTTAAACAAATTTGTAGTGCTACATATTATTATAAATTTTGTCATAAATTTTATATTTTTTATAACTTTTTTATTAAAAGTTATAATTTTTCATACAATAAAAAAATTATTTTGAAACTTTTTTATAATTTTTTTATATTTATTATATATAAAATTTATACACACTTATAAATTTTTTGAATATGTATTCAAGTACATCCCTACCTAGAGGTTCCTATGTCTCATCATGCCCTGTGAATGGCATTTAAAAATCGAACATAAATTCAACATTTTAACAAAACTATATACCAACTTATGTTCGAAGACAATTTTATTCGAGTGGTTGGAACTCGAGTCCCCCACTATCATAAACTTTTGACTAGGCACATGCAAAACTTTGACGTATATCACTTAGATTTCATATCTTAAACATGATTTAATGGTCATGTTTGTAATATGTATGCCTTGGCCTTTATATATGTACAAAAGTCTTCACATTTTCTCATTTTTAATGCCTTCTTTTTGCTTGAAAGGAGCTTGGAGCAAACTCTAAGCACGCATTTGGCTATCTATTTGTGGGCTTGAGAGCACAAGTTCCAAGAGTTCAAATTTTGCAACTTTGGCGGTTTGATATTTTGCATTTCTTCATATTAATTATATGGGCCATTGGCGCAAGCTTCCCTACCTTCTATGGGTGTCTACAAGTAGGTTATGCTTTTCGGCCCCTATATCTTCTAGAAACCTTCTTCCTTATGTATAAATTCAAGGTCCTAACTTTAACCTGTAATGATTTATTATGCAGATGAACTACGACCTCATCAATGAAGAAACTTAACCAAAATTTTAGGCATGTAATTTTAGAAATTCTAGGGGGTTTGTGTGGCCATTTGGTTCTGCCACAGCAACGTTAGCCGTTCAAAGTGGTGATTGTCTTTCTTGGCGTATGTTTGTTCAAATGAAATAGTATAAGAATAAAAGTAAAAATGACTAAAAAGTTTGTTTGATAAATGCTATGAAATATGAATACTTATTTCTTTTATGAAATGATCATTTCATCACAAAAATAATGTAATGGACATTTCATCATCTATAAATTAGTCTTTTTATGTTCTTATTCTTTACATTTTTCATATATTTCATAATTATCTTTATATTAATAAATAATAAAATAATATTATTTTTTCAATACTTTCATTATAAAAATATTTTGATAATTATTTTTATAATGGAATTTAAAATAAGATACTTTATATTATTTATTATATAAAATTATTTAAGATAAAATAAAAATAAATGAATTAGAACCTATTGATATATAAAGAGAGTCAAAATTATTAAAAAAAAAAGGCTAGTATACTTGAAAAATAAAATAATAACATATTATCAACAAATGCTAGAGATTTTTAATAATTCGTATAATGAATATCTAGAGAATATAAATTAATTTTTTAGCTTAAATGTTATAATTATTATTTTGTTGGCATTGTAATATCACCTATTTAACTTATATATGATTGTTATATAACTTGAAGAATTAAAACATTGCATATTTTTTATTACTTTTAAATAGATATTTTATTATTTTTTGTTATAAAGATATTGTTGTAATTTATTACATCTTTTCATTTTATTTCTACAATATTTTGTTGCATCAAACATAATTGTGAAATAAAATGCTCTTGAACATATTAAACATAATTATAAAATGGCAATTCTATTACACTTCCACTCCCATTCACATTTTTATTCTATTTCATCCAATCAAACGTAACATTAAAAATGTGATGATCAATTCCTAGACATAAACTCTAAATCTTTGACAGTTGCAGACCACTAAGATCAACTAACTGAAAATCACTAAACTTAGATCAACTAAGCGAAAATCACTGAACCATTGTCATGTTGGCAATATTAGATATACGAACATATGTCACATAAATGAATTGTTATTCAAAAGGTTGAAGATCGAAACAATTCAATTATTATATGAGAGTTATCAGACTTTTAAAAAGTTATAGTCAAACCTGGTGGATGAAGTTCTTACAAGAATTTCTTTACAAAAGTTCACAAAAAATCTCACACTTAGGAGAGTTGATGAGATTCACAAGTGCAAGAGAAATAGTAAGCTTCAACTCTCACAGGAGTGAGTCTTTTGTTCACTCTTGTGAGCCTAGATATATCCGCATGTACCATTATTCCACAATTTAAAGCCTACCTTATTCCCTTGGGAAGCTGAACCAAATTCACTTCATACATGAATTATGTTTCTTCTACGTTTTGTTTTCCCCGGGTTTTGCTTATGATTGACTAGCATCAATCATTGATGACAAAACTCCATAGGATCAACAACATATGAAAATCACTAAATCATGGTAGACTTTTGCAACAGTACAAGAATGAATCCGCTCAACCGGGTGGTGATCTGAAACAGTGTTTGTCGGACATAAAAATCTCTCATCTGATGGCTGAAGATTAGCAATAATCGTATATAAACATCTAATGAGTCAGGGAAGTAATATGTTATGCAGAACAAATCTTACATATGGTAGAGAATGTGACCAGAAAATTGTACAATATATGCAAAAGATCAAAAATAACAAAAGGTTCTGAAGAAAAAAAAAAAAAAAAACTCAACTCATTTGTTCAGCACTATAGAAACTAAGTTAATAAACTTTTCTTTCTATATTAAAATTTTAAAAAGAAAATTTAAAAAAAAAAAAAGATAACTATTTTTTGACAAGACCAAACTGTCTAGCACATGATACAGAAATACCAAGAACATTGTACACCAACTTGCAAAGAAGGTCGAAAACCCTTTTTGTTCAGTTGCCAGACCCTTCCAAGCAGAGTCTCTTTCTAAATTGCTCATTTAAAGTTCATTTTATAAACCCCATCTGTGAAATGAAAATGATGGCTAGTTTGTGCAGTCAAATCCATGGCAAACAGACAGCCAGATAACCAGGACCAAAAACAACAAAATTCCAAGTACAACCAATTTGATCTTCATGTTCTGATACCACATCTTCCGACGGATTTGTGTTCCTTGCTTTCTGAAGTCTTGGGCCTGAAAATAAGGAAAGATCCTCAAGTCCTACAAGGCACAAGACTGAAAAAATGAGTAGTTGTCCAACTCTACCCCTAATCAACTTACCTGTGAGCGCAATGTCTCTGTCTTGTCAGCAAGAATAGTAATATTTTCTCCTCTATCGATGGCCTGAAAGCATTTGTAATGTGAATTCAAAGATGACACAGTATTATGTTAACTTATCCGAAATAGGTTAACACAAGGAAACTGTTTGAATATCACGAAAACATCTTGTCACAGTTTGGGTACCTTGTCGATATTTTCTAACATTATACTTTTAACTTCTGAAACTTGAGCCTTCACTTTTATTAATTTCTCAATTTCTTCAGCGTGGTCAATGATATACTTCATGTGCTCTTTCATAACTGATCTGCAAATGAGCACCCACGCAAATTACCTTTCTGTCCTAGTTTTTATGTCCATTCATTAGGATTTAAGAAACATCACTGAGTGCTTAGAGAGAAGTAAGAATACCCAAATTCTTTGTTGAGATTTTTGGCAATAGCCGTATCTGCTTTTCCACCACCATATCTTTTCTTAAAGTCTGCTTTCACACGTTCTAGGAAAGCAATAGAAATCTGCTTGCTAACAGATTCTTTTGCAACAACACAGTAAGCTGCAACATACACTAAGAATGGATTACGACACACATCGTATTGAGATCCTTACTTTAAACCTACTAAATGATTGAGTTTTGGCAGCTCAGCTTTGAAACCAACAAAAGTCAAATGGAAATTTCTAAATGCTTAACTAGTAGTTGGATCAGCAAATGATTAGTTAAGACTCTACGACTCCTTAGGTGTTGTTTCCATCTACTTTAATCCCAAAAGAACTAAATTAATGATGACAGGACAAAACCAAAATAACTCACACACACAAAATTGTAGATCCCCTTCAGATTAAACTATATACTCTATTGAATTGAGAAATGAGAATGACTGTCTGTGAATTACCATCTACCATACAATTAATATCAACAAAACTTATAAACCACAATGCTCAAGGCACCGTTCTAAGCCTTGTGGAATTTATTTCTTAGTTCCAGGTTCCTCTTCCTAACTAAAATCTAAGAAATAGTAGATTTATCCCGCCTAAATTGGGAATGACTAAAATAATAATGTGTTGATAAGGTAGGGACAGTGCTTTGGATTTAATAATTACATTTACAAGTGAAATTACTATATCGGTGCTCCAGGTCGTGTTGCCATGTCCTAAGATCAATCCAAGAAGTATATGAATGATGAGATCCCTTCGGAGGCTTAAAACCTGTTTGAAGATCTTTATTGCTTAATCATCTTAGAAGGACTAAGAAAAATGACTTGGCATCCCATTCAGATCCCTAATCAACTCAAGCTCAAGTAGATAGGAATATGCTGGAAGAGTTAACATATCTAATGGAAAATAAAAGAAAGGCTTCAGTGCACTTTTGGTCTTTCTAGTGTGAAAAATAAAGCATTTCCATCCTCTAATTTCTGAAATTTCAGCAATTAATACCAATTTTTTTATTTCCAAAGAATAGTTTCAGAGAAGTACACAATGTAGCAATTTTATTTGCATAGGCACCAATAAAGGGTGACATTGCGGACAACGTGGCCAAACTGTATGACAACTTCTAAACTTAAAATCTGAAATTGTCAACCTGGCTGCTCATAGGAGAAATTCATGTATACTCAAATATAGCACATGTCCTTACTCTCATCCAAAAAAAAAAAACAGGCTATTTATCAGTTTCATAGCAGCACCCACGATCATGGAAAATCCTAGTTATTTTTTTTCAAGATATTAGTATTGAAATTCTCAATACTACCCACCTATTGTCTTTTGACAAGTCAAAAAACTACCTCCTTTGTTTTACGATCTGCTCAACTATGATGTCAAAATAACTGACTTGTCAAAATATAATAAACAATAATACTCGAATTTCAATGTTACGGTAGGTCTAAAAATATTTTCAATATCCACGAGCTTGACAAACGGCTTGCCTTAATATGATGAGAGAAAGGACATGTGTTACACTTGAAGTATACAAGAATTTTTTTTGGTTGAAAAACTCGAGGAGGGTGAATACAGGTTGCCCTCGTCATCTGCCATATCACCATCCACAACAAAAAAAAAATAGCCATGTCATACACTTCTGTCAAACCCAAGTTACTAGAATGCTAAAAATGAACTTAACTGCTCCAAATTGTGAAAATAGAGGATGAAATTGTTCCATACTTAAAAGTTGAAAAACCTAAAAGTTCAATAAAAAGCCTAGAAGAACTTATACCACGTCCATCATACAAGAAAATCCAATATCTTAAGGAGTCAGAATGTCATGCTTCTATATTTAGAGTTTACGTTTCTGACTGCTGTGTTTCCACACTCTGCGTGCATTTGGTAGATAAATTAACATCTTTGATAAATTCTCTTGGCACAATACATAATTAATGATAACTTAAAACTACCCTATGAATATTGTTGACTGAAAGGCCTTGGCTTGTAGAATCCTTGGTTTATAGGGAAATTACAGCTAAAAATTTTATATTAAAAGACCTATACTTCCTTCCACACACAGAAATCAGAAAGCCAGGATCAAATAATTGATTTAGCAACAAAAACTTATTGTAACTTAATATCCCAAATTATAATAAACAAAATCTTCCAGAGAGCTCACAAAAGTAACTAAATATAACCCAGTGGAGAGAAGCAATCTAAAAATCAAATAAAACCTAGAAAACAAAACCTTTTATTAAAAATTAATGGCCTAAAAACTAAATATCACTCATTTCAAAAGCAGATCCAGTGCTTTAATTGGCAATTCAACTTCCATTTCAGTTGCGTTCACATGAAGCTATAGCAAATCCAAAACCGAATCACAAGAGCACAAAACACATAAAAATGAAAAAGAGATCAGATAAATTTAGAATTACCATAACCATCTTCGACTAGAAAATTGAAGGTATGGTGGTCGCAATTGTAGGTGAATTTGTTGTTGCCGGAAGGGAGTTTCTGAAGACACTGAGCAGCAATCGCCGGGAAGTTGCCGGTGAACTCCGTGTATTCAGCTAAAACCAGGGTTCCCCGAGCCACGAAGCTGTATATAAACGATTCCTGACTCATGGCTCTGCAACTGGGTTCAATGGCAACTCGGAAGAGAGACGGAGACACAGTGAGAGAAAGCTCGGCCTGGTCTGGTTCTTACTTGCAACGTTAGCAATTTCTAGGCCCCGTTTGGTTTTGGTTTTTTTAATTTTTTTCCCCCTTTGTTAGGAATTAAGAATTTGCTTGTTTTTGGGGATTAATTAAAGAATCTTTTTGTTTTTATTGTCTCTAATTAAAGAATCCTTAAATTATGCTAATCGACAAGGCACGCAGCTTCCAACGGGTGAAGAACAGACCTGCCAGTTCAGGAAACGACAGCGTTTTGCTTTAGAAATGATACGATGATGATTAGTTTAATTTGGTTTTTTGGATAGCACATGGGAAAAATATTTTTTTAAGGAATTAATTTTGAGATAATTACTTTTGAGAGTAAGGTTTATGTATAAAAATAGAGATTGAAATTATATTCGAATATAAAATGATTGAAAAGGTATAAAATGTTATATTAAAATATTGATAAAATAAAACATAGAAAATAAAAAGAAAAAGTAAGTGCACATAAAAGAAAATACATTATTGGATGTCAATGAAAATTAATTTTGTATAAGAATAAATAAATGAGCTTTGTATTTGTCAATCAAAATCTAAAATAATTATTACTTTAAAATTAATTTTGAGAAAGAAAAAAATTTACTTCCTTTGTATTTTACTTTCAATTCATTTTACTTTTTTTCAAAATTAATGTTAAGATAAAAAAAAAATTTAAATTTAATTACTTAAATACCACTCTCATTCACTCTGGCCAAAAAAAAAAAAATGGTTTCCAAACAAGGCCTAACTTAAAAGCTAGAATTGTTTACTATGGTTGAAGAGTGAGAGCTAATAAGGAGATCTACATGGCTTTCTTTTCCGGCGGTGATATGATTAATTATGAATTAATTTAATTACGGAATGAAAGAAATCTAATTGGAGTGAGCAGACAATTAATCAGTGACTATTAAAATATTAATTAATGGACATAATTAAAGTGAAAGTAGGCGGGAACTGTGGGTTTCATGTCTGCTTTACTTTCATTTTTTCCTTGCTTTTGTTGATTTGTTCTTTTCTAAAGCCCACCATGCTGTTATAATTATTGCTTACATGCATGCTTATTTGTTTTATGATTCTTCTTATGATAATTGATAAAAAGAAAAAGAAAAAGAAAAATTAGTAAATTAAAAATGGAGAACTATTTTCTTAAACTTAATCGAGAATAAGAAACAATAATATATTCTTTTCTTTGCTCTTACTTTTACTGTTGTAAATGTATAAAGGGATGGAATTTTAGAAATAGAAAAGCATAAATCTTTACCTTTGCTCCCAATCTCACCTAAGGGTATTTAAAAAAAAAATGTTTCAAGGGAATTCAATATTTTTATATTTAGTTTATAATTAAGAAATTTTTATTTGAGCACATAAATGTTTTTTAAAATATTTGTAATTAAACATTCTCTCAAATATTATAATGTAGAGATGGATATCCTACATTCTCATGATATTAAAATATTTATCATATAAAAAGAGTATTTTACACACCATTTTATTATTACTTTATTATTATGATCATCTTAAAACATCATTATCTATTCTCATTTATCACCATCCGTTATTGTCTATTATTATTATCCAATACTTATTATTCTTAATCAGTCAACTTTCAATCATTGATTCTTGTTTATTTATCAACTTTCATCATTATCATCGCCTCTATTGCGGTAGTAATCATCATTGTCACTAACATTAATGTAACGTGGTAGCATTAGCCACAACACTAATATAATGGTGGTAGATGCCACCACCAATTTTTGTAATCTCACTATTAGTAATTATTTTTATTATCATTATCACCAAGTATTGTTATTACCATATGATCACCATCCAATTCAATAAAAATATAATTTTTTTTCCATATGTATTACAAATAAATCAATAAAATCAACTTATAATGAATACATTTCAATATTTTATATAAAAATGTTAAAAATTTATCTCAAACATTGAAAAAAAAATTGCATACATTTAATTATACCAAAAAAATTAAATCTAATAATTTAAAATGTTGATAAACAAATTCTCAAATTTTATAATTAAAATAAATTTTAAAAAACGTTAAAATAGGCGAGAAAAATTAATTCTATATTGTCATTTCAGAATAAAATAACGATTTCTTAGGTTAACAAGCCAAGTAAATAATGTTTGCAATAACCATGCAACAAGTTGTGAGGAAAATTATTTTAAGAAAAAGAAGAAAAACAGAAAATAAATATCCAATTGGGACCAAATAAATGTTAGCCTTACTCCGCTGTAAGAGCCTAGAAAAAAGACTTGTACAATTTATGAGAAAAAAAATGAGAAAATCAAATGATATGTGAAAGTGAAAAATAAAGGATGAACTTGAACTTGCCTTGTCATTGAAAGACACTAGATTGCCAAGAGAATTAACGGTCTGTTTAGTGGCTGTTTTTAAAAATAATTTTATATTTTTAAAAACAGTAGACTATTTTTAAAATAAAAAAGAATTGTTTAATAAAATTATTTTTAAAAATAATTTTAAAAATTTTATTCTAAAATTTTATTTTAAAAATTATTTTTAAAAATAATTTTAAATTATTTTTAAAAACAGAAAAATAAAACAAATTTTTAAACAGGTCAACAGTTTTTGAGTTAATCAAAGATAAACAGGACTTTTACGATCTCTCTCGTTGATCTCGTACACATGGATGTGGGCTGATGGATCTAACCCAAATTATGTATCCGCGGCCCAAATAAATCAAGGAAGTTTGAGGGCAAAAACATAAATAACAACTTGCATATCAAATCATGCCATTGGTTAGGTGGCATATATTTACACAAATTGCTTATTAGTGCACAACAGACTTTCCCTGATTTTATTTAAATCAAACTTGTAATATTATATATATTATCTTCAATTTTAAAAATAAGAAATATACAATACACGCTTATATATATCATACAATAACTCATCAAATATTATATAATACAAAAACTTATATTATGCATGTCTTATATAATATTATTCTATAACCCTAATATGCTTGGCACTTATCCTACATAATACATCAAACAATGGCTAACTATAAATGTGTTTTTGATAACAACAGATACATACACTTTTTCTACTTGTGGACACAATGTTTACTATTTTTTTTCATTTTTTATTATTTCTATCTTCATTTTCTTGTTTTTATACATTTTATTTCTCTACTTTTTTTGTCATTTTTTTATTTGTATAGATGGATGCATATATATTAATAGTCAAATCATATAAGAACATATGATCCTTTACAGCTGTCATATGGATCTAATGAACAATTTATCAATGAAAGTGAGTTATACTATTAACAAATGACTAAAAGATTACTCTATTTCCCGCTTCTACAAATAGTCAGTCATGATTACAATGCTTAGATTTTGAACACTTTGTTATCACTGTCATAATGATATTTGACTTTAGTTTTAGAGGTTTTTTGAAAATCTTCACCGCTAAACCTCTTTGTAGGTTATGCAAGTTATTGTGCTCATCCATTGAAAAAGAAGTGTTCATCTTGTATAATTTTTTAGGTACATAATATTTTTATGTGTGTGTGTGTGTGTATATATATATATATATATGTTATGTTTTACTTTTGAAAGAAACTTTTGGACTTATTCTACACTCCAAATATAAAAATTATTATTTTTTAAATGAGTTTGCTACAAATTATTTAATATCCCTAGTGAGTTGGGGATATATAGATAATAGATATATATATATATATATATATATAAGATTAAACCCATATCATTTTGTTCTCATGGGCTGCTAGACTCAATAATTAGAGTAATGCTACTTGTATACTTTTGTACTCATTTTCTCTTTGCTCTTTTTTCCAATCAAGAAAACTTTGCAGACCTAGCTCATTCTTTTTGTAAATAAAAAAAATTAGTATAAAAAGAAGAGTGAAAGAGATGTAAATATTAAAAATTGCAAATAGGATTACTCCAATAATTGAGGTATAAACTAAAATACACGGGAGATCTATTTTACGAATTTAATTATTAAATGGTATAAAATGTATCTCTTGAATTAGATTTAGGAATTTTTTTTTAAAGAATTTTTCAACACTACTAACTATTGATATAATAAAGGTAAAA
Source organism: Saraca asoca (assembly GCA_026873985.1). NCBI lineage: Eukaryota > Viridiplantae > Streptophyta > Magnoliopsida > Fabales > Fabaceae > Saraca > Saraca asoca. The sequence goes on along the minus strand of JANHAO010016058.1, from coordinate 2,994 downwards.
TTATTTTGTTATTATTTATAATTTTTTTAACTTTATTTAGATTTTTATAATTTAAAATTTTGAAATTAAGTATTTAAATTTATTTTTTACTTTTAATTAGATATTTTTTTATATTTTCCTATTAACTTCTATTAGTAATCGACATATGTAAACATTTTATTTACGAACAATCTTAGAAGTACAGTGATACTGATATTATCTTTGGGATTTTCTCCTATCAATGACTAAGGTTTGAGCCTTAAACCTTACATGTATGTTGAGTGATTTGTCACTCTTTCTATTATATAAAAAAAATTCTTTATTTAAATGGATAAATAATTGTTGATATTAGTGTTTTAAAAATCAGACTAGATGATCTAATCCATCCAATTACTAACTGTTATGCTACTTAGTTTAAATTGATCTAGAAAATCATTTTAAAAATTGAATCAATTTGAATAGGTCTAAAAGGAAAATAATCAGGGAAAAGCAAAAGAAAAAAAAATCAATTCAATTTTAAAAATCTAGCCAGTAATTTTTTTTTCTTTTAGACTTTTTTTCTAAGTTGAGTTAGTTAAATAAGTCTATATATAATCAAAAATGAACCAAAGAAAAATTTTAATACTTAATTGATTAAAAGTTCACTAGTTTATTTCATTTATTTTAATTTTTTATATAAAATATTGGCTTATATTTATGTTGTAAGTTGATTATTATTTAATTTTTTGATAAATTTATATAAATTTATATTTATAACATCATTTGATTTAACTATTGATTTAATCAGTTAGAATAATTAAACCACAGTCCAATAATTTTTTTAATTTACTGTCTGATTCAGTTTTTAAAACATTGATTAATATGAATCTTGCCTTCCAACTTTATTCATATTTAAAGAACAAATGACTTAAAATAATTATGATATTTTTTGTAAATTTTTCATTTTTAAATGAAAAAAATGATTTATCTTTCTCTTATTTCATAAATTATTAATAAATCATTCATGTGTCTGATGCTTCATAATTCATTAAGAAACCATTGTTCCCGTGTGCTAATCTTATCTTTCTAGTTCCTGGTATAAAACTAGCTTGCAGCCATTTTTGAAATGTACCAAATATATGTATGATAAAGCAAGAACTATGCACACTCCTTCTCACGAACAGTGGATTATAATAGCTTTCTAAAATGAGAAGTCAATAATCATAAAGTCTCTGTTAAATAAAACTCTTCTCATTATCCCTTCCAAGTGCAGCCATCATCAATACTTCCATAAATAATTTCTCATTCTTATTGATACACATGCAGTTAATCTATTCTTAAATTTTATAATGAATTAAATAAAATTTCAAAAAATTTTAAAAATTTTATATTCCAAAAAACATCAGATGTTCTTAGGACATTGGCTAATAAATGCCATATAACAACCCTTATAATTTCTTATTCCTTCAATTGTATTAATTAATTAATATTATTGATATACACTGTTGATTCCATTCACTTTGAAGAGAAAAAATTTCACATATTTATAGGTCTCACGTGCTTGTAAAAATTGACTAGACTTTTTCGCTTCTTCTCACATGTCTATTCCATTTGTATGATATTTTGATATATTTAGAGTTATTTTAATTAATATAAGAGACAAATTTTTATAAAAAAAAATAAATTTTATAAGAAATAAATTTCTTTCTAAATATTTTTAAAAATATTTAAAATTATTTGATTGATCATAAAAATTAAAAATTTATATAAGAAATTTTTTTTATTTAGAAAGATAGATAAGTAATTTTTTCCATTTCATAGAAAATAAGATTTTTTGAAATATTTAACTTCCTCCATTTTATCAATTAATAATCAATTAAATGACACCTCTATTTATTATTTTCTAAAAAAATTGCACTTCTCATGTAATGGAATCAGACAACTTCTCTAAATAATCTCTATATTGCTTTAAAAAATTATGTTAGATTTAACGCCATTACCAATACTGGAAAGATGGGTCCAATATTAAAATAAATGATTGAGTACCAAAAGTCATTCATGAGTGCGGGAGTAATAATCATCACTTTGTGATATAGTTTTTCACTCATTCTTCTTTTAGCTCCAAGTTGAGTGTTCCTAATCAAAACTCATCATTTTGTATTCTTTAATGACAATATTAAGGAAAAATGAGAGAAAATTGAATTATCTTGACTCGTAATAATTATTTGTTATCTATATATTTTCTCAGTAGACATAATTTATTTAATATAGGTGTATGTATGATAATTAGTCGATCATTCACGTATTCTTTAATGGGTATTAGTCAATTAAAGGGTTATTAAGAGTGGTGATTATCTCAACAGGCAATCAAGATGATTTGAATCTAACTTGATAAGAGTGAATAATTAAATTATTCTCTTAAAAATATTTGAAATAATTGATCATATATATTAAATAATTAACGAATCACATTAATAATTATTGATAATCAATAATTAACTTTTGAATAAGATCAAAATATGTTTGTTCTAGATTTATGATTATTTTAATTTTTATTTACTTAAATTAACTTGAATTTTAGAAGAATTATAACGGAATCTATTGCCTAAGTCATTTTTTATAGGTCTAATCTCCTTCATTATCAACCGCGCCCCATGCTACCAAAAGATTGGTGATTGCTAACTAATACTCTATATGCATGTATGTTTTTCACTTATTTAACTTTATTTTTTTCATGTATATTGCTTAATTATTATTGCATAAATCTTCCATCATACACAACATGCTTTAGATTGATGAGTGTGTGACTATTCCGTGTTTGGCATGTATCGATATCTGATTGTTAACAAAACATTAAAACCTAGCAGCAAAAATAATAGAAAGTATGTAGTTCAATTTAAATTTTTTAAATTATAAAAATTTGCTCGGTAATTTAATTTTCTTTCTGATGCACACTTAGGGGGTGTTTGGTAGGAGGAAACTTTTTAGTTTCCCAGGAATCTTAAGTTGGGAAACAAAGTTTCCCATGTTTGGTAG
>JANHAO010016057.1:0-14557 GCA_026873985.1 Saraca asoca | reverse complement strand
ATGAGTGATTTAGCCTTGGAGGTCTCATGGAAGTTGTAGGTCTATCTCTTAGCTTTCCTACAAGACAAAAATCACATCAATTGGACAAGTGTAGCTCAAGTTATGCAAGAATTATAGAAACTGCTCCAAAATAGCCGAAAATGCAAAAAATTGTAAAATGTTGCCAATTGACACTAAATCCCAAATACATTTTAACTCAGTTGGAATTAAATCATTTTAGCTCTTAAAATGCGAAGCATGAGGACAAATAAATGCATCAAATATTGTGTTATCAGTAGTATGATTTGAAAAATAGTTGTATGAAGACAGTAAAGAAACAAAAAGGGATTGAAAAGATCAAAATTGCTAAACCAATCAATCAAATGATTTTAAAACAATCACAAACCAGCAATGTTGATTATGTTGATATAAAACAATTAGGCATGTTTGGATATAAAACAATCACAAAATACAACTCTATGAACAAGCATAAGGAATCCACAGTGCAGAATAGAAAAAATGAGTTGGAAAATAAACTTAATCTAGATTACAAAATACAAAATTCAGAGATTTAATTACCCAAGTCAGATTTGTCCAGTGAACCAAACTTGAGGATCTTTTCATTACAATCTAACGTTTCACTCAAGCTACAACTTAAGTTCCTCTGCTTTAGAATTTTGTATCTTAGACTCTAATCTTCATTTCAGACAATGACAAAATCAATACAAAGCCACAAAGATAAAATAGTGAAAGATTTAAGGAAGAGAAAGTGCACAAAGTAACTATCAAAAAGAGGAAACAAGTCCTTAAGTAGCTGGAAAGCAAACCACACAGTGGAGCATAGGGGTCTTTGAAAGCCTAAATTGTAAACACATACATTCAACTTTCTAGACTCTCAACTAAAATTTCCCAATAACAAATAAACCAAAAGGTCTTAAGATACATTAATCTATAATGGGGTTATTAATTTGTTACTCTGCTTTTGTGCCTCTTAAGTCTTAACAAATGCAAACATGAAAAGCAAAAATGTTCAAGAAATTTCCCTAATTTCCTAATGACAATGAAGATATGAGAACATGAAATATTGTAATTTTTTATTCACAGGATCTAGCTCAATTATGACCATAAGATATGATAAATTTGTTATAAGGTTTGATTGTCCAAGATATCACAAAGGATTATTTTTATATTTAGAAGGTTCTTATTCTTATGTAATAGAAAAAAATGATATAATTTTTTATGTTACAGAAATTAAGAAATATAATTTTAATATGCATGAGTTTTATAAAATTAATATATGAAAAATAAAATTAATAATCATTTTTTATTAAATAAAAATAAATACATATGCTATTAACTCTGCAAAATCTAAATAATAGTCACTTGCTCTTAAATCTTTGCAAGAATTGGGTTATTTTTCTCACTTGATAGGAGAAATACAATATCACTAGCATGCCAGTCATGGTGTCCAGTGTCATTAATTCAATTGGCTATTTGCCTTGTTTTCTAGGGGATGCGGAACAAAACCCAAACATTCAAATGAAATTTTCATTCTTAGTTTTTTTATACCTTAGTTATTTGTTTTAAGAGTGTTATTATTGACTAAATCTAATGATTTTATTATAGACAAAAAAACTAAAAAAATAGTAAATTTATATATATGAGCATTTATAAAGATCAACCCAAAACAAAAATAAACACCAATAATGTTAAATGAAAAAAAAAGTAGAATTAAAACTTACAAGGAAGAAACCCTAAAAGTAAAAACCAAATGAATATAGAATAGTAGCAAAATGGTGGAAGAAAACCAATGAAAATTAGATCAATAAAGAGCTTATAGTGTAGAGAACCTTGATCTAGTAAAGCTTAGCTGAAGGATGAATCCAAAAGTTGCAACATGGGGAATCAAAAAGAAAAGAAAACTAAAATTGCTAATAAAAAGAAGAGAATCATCGTTGATAGCTTGCCGATTATCGTACGATCTCTCTATACAGCATGGGGTGGGCTGTCAAATTAGGGCAGGCAAAATGAAGAGAAATGGGGGATAAGCCAAAGGACATTTTGTTTCCTCATTGGCTCGTTCGAGAAATTTCCAAACACCAAACCGACAATACTTGCAATAAGTGTAAGTCAGTAAGTGGAGTGCGCTTTAACTCAGCCAGTCAGCCATCAAGTTCAAGTCCATCCATTGGTGTTTAACACACTTGGGCCCATGAACTGGTTCGTGTCCATGTGGATTCGATCTGCTTGGACTGTAGTCTGCTAGACTCGGCCCGTTTAGGCCTATTTTCAAATGGGCTATTTTTTAACATATCTAGCCCGCTCTTGACCCATGGTCCAGCTTGTTTGGCCTATTGGCCTTAAGCTCGTTTAACACCCCTATTCAAGAATCAATTCTTCTTAGATAGAAAATTGGCATTTCAGCTAGAATCAATTTCTTGCTCCATAATTCATCAGAATTGATTTTTTTGGTCTGGTTTCAATTAGAATGACTAGTTTTCATCTAAAAGTGTCCCAAATGACTATAAGACATTATAAGCTTCTTATATAAGTTAAGAATAATTAAATACGACATATTGAAGAGCTCAGCTTCATGGTTTAACATTTATTACTTCTTCTTTTATCAAAATCAACATTTGAGCTCCTCATTATGAAATTATCCTCTTTTAGGTATTTCATTTGTTACATATGCTCTTTGAGAGAGTTTGTTTGAATTGTTCATCAAAATCTTTCTTGTGAGTGATAAAGGGGGGATTTTGTAAAGAGGGTGAGGTATTCCTTTGGAAAATACTTTAAGGGTGAAGTATCCCTTAGGATTTCTTTAAAAGGGTGAGGTATCCCTTATAAAGAGAGAATTTGTTCAAGGAGGAGCAAAGAGATTATAAGGTTTCTTCAAGTGCCAGTTGAAACTTGAAGGGATAATGGAGAAGTAGATCTGAATTTGTGAAGCTTGGAGAGTGAATATATATCTCAGAGCAAATCTTCAAGAGGAACCACTAGAAATCCTTTTGTTTGTCTTGCTACCCTTAATCTCCTTACATTTGATTATATTCTTTGTTTTTATTGATGAAATTTGTTAGATATATTGTATTTTAATGTTGTTCATGTTGCCTACATATTTGAATGATTGAAAAAGATATCTATCTATGCATCTACTTCTTGATACCTTATTTATATGTATTTGATTGAGTTGCTTTGCATAAATGCTTTGATTTTTTTGTATTTTGTGTGCAAACATCTTCATAGAACTAATTGGGATTTGTTTGAATTGAAATAATCTTCATGGCTTTCCAAAATCAAGAGTTAATCAATGAGAATTTTGAAAATTATGAAAATTTTAAAACACCCAATTCATACATTTTAGATATAGGTTGCCTTGTCCCGCACTTAAAACTTTGTTTGATTATAAAAAGGTACAATCTAGCAAATGAGAGAAAATATTTTAACAACAAATAGTAAAATCTCAATTAGGAAATTAAAATTTAAACTAAAAAACTTATATTAAACACAAAGAGAAGGGTAGGAATTTGATTTTTAAATAATAATTAAGATTTGATTTTCTGATTTCTACCACTCAATTTCAAAAACTTATAAGAAAGAAGAATAAGGATAAATAAACATTAAAATTTTAATAAAAAAATAAAATTTAAATTGAAAACTTATGATAAATGTAATGATAGAAACTTAATTTTAAGATATTAATTAGGATTTAATTTTCTAAATCTAAAATTTTTCTATGGAATCTTGAATTAATTAAAATATTGACCTGTCAACTTTTCGATATTACCACCACCCACTGTTGTTGACCACTACATTCGGCCATTAATCGATTAGCTTTCTAATATTGATTGCTTAATTTTTAATAAAGATATTTTGAGTATTTTAACAATATTGAAATTAACTAAAACATAATATTGCAACATTTTTATGAATTCTTTTTTAATTGAACTAAAGATAATAATGTGACATTTCTAGAAATCACATTCTTGGGAATCATTTTCCCAAGAATATTAATATTCCTAGGAATGTATGATTTCACAAACCAAATGCCACTTAATAGTAGTAATTTGGTTTTGGGAGGTTAATTCAAATTTGATATAAGTTTTATCTCTTAATGCTTAAAATGTTAAAGAAGATAATAACAATATAAATAAGTAAAGAGTAAAAATCTAAATTTTCATAATATTATAAAAGCTATGACGGTTACTTTCACCCAAATATCATTACATAACAAGTGTCTTCCACATGCCAAGAGTATAGGAGTGAGAAGAACTTTTAATTTTCTTTTTATTTCTTTTTTCCATTCTAATTCAAAACGTGGATAGAATTTTTGTATTTATCAGTTTTAATAATAAACTATTAATTTGAATTATCTATAACTGATTTTTAATTTAGTTTTTTTTAACTTTCTTGCTATTAAATTATTGAATTATTAATTTAATTTTTTCAATTTATAAACTATCAAATAATATTTTGATTTCTAATTTTTAATATTTGAATTATTTATTTATTTGAGTAATGCAATTTTGGTATCTGACTTAATATTTTTAAAATGATTTTCAACTTAGAATTTGTTGATATTATATTTAAATATTTAATATTAAAAGTAAAGTTAAAATATTTTAATATTTTAGTGAATTGTATAAATTTTAAACCACTTTGATAAATATTATACATCCTTGTTCTTTGTGGAAAAGATTTATTTAAAAAATTAGTTAATAAAATTATCTATATATGATTTTCAGTCTAAATTCATTAATGAATTTCAATTTGAATTATATATGTGTTGTGCATGCATATGTGTGTGTGTGTGGAATAAATTTTTTCAAAAGGAGGACAAATAAATCAAAATGGAAAAGCAAGAAAAAAATGGCAAAGATTGAAGTGCAGTATGGAGTTACTCCTATCTATTTGCTATGTGAAAGTAAGTTTGGCAAACGTTCTCAAGGAAGCAGAGTGGCAAAGATTGAAGTGCATCATGGAGTTGCTCCTATTTATTTGCTGTGTGAAAGTAAGTTTGGCAAACGCTCTCAGGGAGGCAAATAAAGGGTTAAATTGGCACCTTGGAATATTACACCTAATATAATAGACAACACCTAGTATAATAGATAATGCATAATATATATCATTTACAATTTGCTCGTTCACTCATCTTTATGATAATTTGTAGAAAAATTATTTCACCATTGAAACATCAATTTAAATTTCTCATTAATTGGTATTGTCTAGCTAAAAGTGGATGATAATGTTATAAAATAACATGTTTCTTTACCTGATAGGATTTAAAAGTTTTCTTTTCTAAAAGGATATATAGGATTGAACATATGAATAGTATGATTAAAATTAAACAACAATTATTACCTCACTAAGATTTCACAAGTCCAAAACTTCCAAAATTTCACATAAAATGCTTTTGAATTTCCACACCCTTTGGGCCTTATAGAGAAAGTGATGGCTTTCTTTAGGGAGAGATAAGATGTCTATTTTGATAAGAGCTTTTCAAGCCCTTTATATAGTGGTTCACATGACCTTCCTCTTTGTGAAGTATTAATTGAATTTTTTTATTCAATTAGCATCATTAATCAAGGTACATAAAATATGAAATGGATCATGTATCCATTTATTACAAGCATGTCTTTTGGATGTACCAAAGATGGTCATTGATCAAGGTACATGAAATATGAAATGGATTGTGTATCCATTTATTACAAGCACATCCTTTGGATGTACCAAAGAAATGACTCAATGTACCATGTGATTGTAATGAACCTACTATTCATATTATGAAAATGTGTTGAAATTTCAAGACAACAATCTAGTATTAAGCGGCTAGGATAAGAGCAGGTAGTGTGGGACCCTTTTGGGATCTCTAAAATTCTTTGAGAAATTGGTCACTATTAATTTGATAACTATAATTATGTCTATCAACAAACTATAGTTTAGCTCAAAGAAAATAGAGATATAATAGTGAGATCCACTTCACAAATTTATATAATCCTTCCATCACCAATATTCTATGTAACCCATATGAATTCAACCACTCAAGGCACTATCTATTCATAGCTTACATATATGTGTCACACTATCTTGGTTGGACATAAAAACAATTTAGAAAATAGTTTATATATATATATATATATATTATTTTATCAAAATGTTATAAAATAATTTCCAAATAAGTAAGTGACACTACTTGAATATTCATTCCTATTATAGCATTGATGGATCCCTTTTTGAATGACTATAAGTCTACATGTCTTCATTACATAATCCAACATATCCATAGATAGTCCTTTATAGGCATCAATGATTGACAATGTCAAGATTGTATAAATTCAACATTAGACTTAAGAACATTCTCAAGTCAAAGGACTTCACATGAATTGTGAATAAAATAACTCTTTATCAACAATGATTGTGTTCGGTTGTAGAGTATTTTATGTCGGTCCATTCAATATTTGTCTTCCACAAATATTTGCATTGTTATTAAGAGTCTTTACCCTCATGACTGAGACACATCATGTTATCAGATATAATAGTATATCACATGGCAGCATGTAGTGAGTAGGCAAAACTCACTTGTTGTGAGCTATTTTAATATTACAAGGAAATAGAAAACACATCTCCCTGTTAATGATTATGTATCATTAACATGAAATATATACAATGCAATATAAAGACAAAAATGACATTCATAATGTCTGCATGTAATAAAGATTGATTATTAAATAAAATAGTATTGGCATTAAAAGGCATACATATTTATCAATCTCCCACTTGCACTTAAAACCAATTAGTTACAGGTCTTATACCCATCCTTTGTACGTGTTTCTCAAACACCTTTTAAGTTAATGGTTTGGTTAATGGATCTACTATATTGTCTACTGATACTAATTTAAGAATATTAATATCACTTTATTTGACAATCTCTCTCACCAAAGAAAACTTTCTTTTGATGTTTTAACCTTTGATGAGCTCAAAGTTCTTTAACTTGTGCAATTGCTCCATTATTATCACAATACAAAGTAATAAGAGAAGTAATATTTGGAACAACTTCCAATTCTTGCACAAACTTTTTAATGCAAACTACTTCTTTTGTTGCTTCAGAAGTTACAATATATTCTACCTTAGTTATTGAATCAACCATAGTATCTTGCTTGCAACTTTTCTAATTGAAAACTCCATTATTTAGTGCAAACAAGAACCCAGATGTAGACTTTCTATCATCAGAATCATATTGTAAATTAGAATCAAAATAACCTTCAATTGACAAAGGACCACCACCATACATTAAACAATAATGTTTGGTTCTATTAAGATATTTCAAAATATGCTTAACAGCTATCCAATGTACTTTTCCAGGATTGAATTGGTATCTACTTACCATGCTTAGGATTGGATTAGTATCTACCTACCATGCTCACTGCATGAGCAATATCTAGCCTCGTACACAACATTATGTACATCAAACTACTTATAGTAAATGCATATAAACAATTTTTAATTCTTTCTACCTTTTATTAGTTTAAAGGTGACATTTTCTTAGAAAGAATGATTCCATGCCGAGAAGGAATAAATCCTTTCTTTGGAATCTTGCATGTTGAACTTTGCCACTATTTTATCAATGTAAGTAGATTGTGACAATCCCAATAGTCTATTGCTTCTATCTCTATAGAGCTTTAAACCCAAAATATATGATACTTCACCCAAACTTTTCATTGAAAAATGGTTCGATAACCATAATTTCACACTTGACAACATTCCTACATCATTCCCAATGAGAAGAACAATGTCTATATAAAGAACAAGAAATGTGATTTCATTTCCTTGCATTTTCTTATAAACACAAGGCTTATCTAGATTTTGTGAAAAACAAAACCATTGATTTCTCATTCTTGAAAAGAGTAATTTCTTTTTCACATTCGCTTTGGAAGGCACAACTTGTTCTTTAAGAATAATCTTATTACTCTCACTACAAATAATTGCAAAATGTTCTAAAAAGAAGACATTTCTACTAATAAACACCTTATGTTCATTTAGATTGTAAAATAATACCCAATTATTTCCTTAGGATAGCCAACAAATAGATATCTATCCATTCTAGAGTCCAAGTTGTCTATAGATTATTTTTAAACATGTGCTGGACAACCTCATATCTTTAAGTGTTTAGCACTTGGCTTTTTACTGGTCCATAATTCATATAGGGTCTTAGGGATTGATTTTGTAGGGACTCTATTTAACAAATAGATTGTCGTTTCTAATGCATATCCTTATAGTGATATAGGTAATTCTGATATACTCATAGATTATGCATGATATCTTCTTTCCATGGCACCATTATCTTATGGTGTTCTCCAAGGGGTAAGTTGTGATAAAATTCCATTATCTCCTAGATAAGTTCAAAACTCATTCAATAAGAATTCACCCCTCTATATGAACAAAGACATTTAATACTTTTACCATTTTGTTTTTCAACTTCCTTTTAAAATTCTAAATTTTTTCAAAGGACTCATACTTATATTTCATCAAATAAACATATCAATATCTTGAAAAATCATATGTAAAAGTAATAAAATAAGTAAAACTACTTCTTGCTACTAAAGGAACCATATACATCACTATGTATTAAATCTATGACATTTGAAACTCTTTCACCCTTTCCAACAAAGGGCAATTTGGTTATTTTTTCTTGTAAACATGGTTCACAAGTTAGGTATGATTTGACTTTCAAAATATCTAAAGGACTTTCCTTAATCAATTGATTGATCCTATCAAGATTGATGTAACACAATCTTAGATGTTATAGAAAAGTGGGGACAATTTCCTCACGTCTTTATTACTTGGCATTTTAGAATTCTTAACATAACTAATAGAATTATTTAAACAATTTAGAAAATAAAGATCATCCTTTAGAAAATTAGAAGCTACACATTTATTATTCAATTTGATAGAAACTTTAGTGCAGAACAAAATTGAATAACCACACTTGTTCAATTTAGAAACATAAATTAGGTTTCTTGTAACTTGTGGTACATATAGATAATCATTTAAAATTAAAACATTTCCATCTTCTAAAAATAAATTAAAAGTCCTTATAGAACTAGTTGCAACTCTTGCTTCAATTCCCATTATCATTAGTTTTCTAATTTCCTAAAACCCCTTTAGAAGATTTGTCCTTCTGAAACAAAGCTAAACATTGATGACAGATTCTTTTCCAATGGCCTTTCTTGTCATAGAAATGACAATCATCTTTCTTATGATCTTTCTTTACCTTTTTCCCGTTGCCTTCATGGGCTTGTTTTGAACCTTTCTTTGTAAAATTCCTTTTCTTGTTTTTAGACTTAGGCTTAGAGGACATTCCTCCTTCAGCTATCATGACAATAGGTTTATCCTTTGTTATCAACTTTTCAACCTTTTGCAACATATTGTAGAGGTCATGAAGATTTACTACCATGTTTTCATATTAAAATTTAGAACAAATTGATTGAATAATTTTGGTAATGAAGATAAGATTGTGTCTAATTTGGTATCATTATCCATCTCAGACCCTGTTAATGGTAAAATCTGGTTAACCCAAATTCTGAACCCTAAGCTATAGATAAAAAGAGAGAAAGAGAGAGAGGAAGAATAGGGAGACACTAGAAGTTTTTAACGTAGTTCGACCAAAGTCAGTTTGACCCTTACATCCATAGATTTTATTACTCTTTGTTAAGTATTTTAGTATTTGATGATTGAATGTCCTATGTATAATGATTTCATCCCCTTTTATAATAGTTGGGGGTTACAGTTTGAACATAAATCTATAATAGATAAGTATCATGACTTGATTAGGATTACATAGTAGATTAGGATAGATGGTTATATCAGATTCCTGCCAGAATAAGAGACTAGATGGACTTTCCTAATGGTTGAAGACACTTTCCACAAGCTACTAGTTAGGCCTTGCTTTCATGACTTGAGGTTGTTACTTTGACCCGTGTTGACCAGTGACCTTGGCTTGTATTTGGCAACTTCGTGTCTTAATTTGGTGGCCTCAATCCAAATAAGCAGGGCTTTTATTAGCTGAGTCTACCCATTAGGCTTTTACCAGCCCATTTATGCAATTACAAATAATATCCACAACAGTAGCCACCCAGCTCTCAGTGCAGTTTATGGACTGGGAGTTATAATTTGCTGGTAAAAGTTAGAGATCAAGATTAGTCATGTTGTTGCTCCTTATTCTGTCATTTTGTTAGCTCGTACCATCATTACCGCATTAAATTCATACACCTTATCGTAACCGTCAGTGCAGTAGTGATAGAGTTCTATTTTTCATTGGATCATTAGATTGAGGAAAGTTGATCATTCTCCTAATCTAACGGTGTGGTAGGTTGTGTCATAAGGTGAGAAAACCCTTCATTTTCTCATATTTGTTACTTTTGAAAATCTACGCTTCAATTTTTCTTATTTTCAAGCTCTCACCTAATCACCGATATTCTCCATCCTTTCTACTTTTTCAACAACAACCTTTGGGTTTAGTTCCCTAGAGATTGATCGTGCTTATCTGTTTTTGGATTCTCTCTTTAGGACCCTTCTTGTTCTACTAATTCAGTAAGTCCTTTGAACACAACCTTGGTTCTAAGCTCTTGCTTTTTATGAATGCTCTACTTTGTGGGTTTTTGATATCTGGTAGCTTGGTTTGGTAATGTGCGCTCATTAATCATTAGGAAAATTTTCCCTACTGATTGGTTCTGTAGCGTGTTTATTTGTGAGCTTGTTATTATTTGTGAAACTGATGTATCGTTTGCCTGATAAAGTGCCTGTAGGTTTTAAGGTCACAAATTATCGAGTTTAGCCTTTTTCTGTCTCCTTGGATTTTATGACCTGATAGGTTCGTTAGTCAAGCCCCCCATGTTTTCAATACTCCATGTCTTAGATATGGTGATCTGAGGTGTGTGTGGCCTATTGCATAGGAAACCTTGTTATCTTGAGCTTGTAGGTAATGTCTACTTTCAGTGACCTGATTATTCCTTCTTTTGTGTAAATGGTAGGTCATAAACACCATGGTCACCAAATAAGACGTGACAAGGATTCTAAATCCCTAACTTGAAGTGAGGAGTTGATGCATTTTATAGATGAAGCAACCTTTAGGAGTGGTTAGGTCACCGAGAGGGTTGTTACTGGTCCTGATCCTACTGAGGGCTAGCAAGTCCTTGAGAGTCAGAGGCCCTTAAACTATACAATGTTTATGCACCACCCTTCAATTATTAAACTTGATGATCTTAGAAGCATAGTTGAAACATTCTGTTTCCCAAAGGGTTGTCGTATTTCAGTGCCTTCTCCCAATGATCATGCAGCCTATCCTCCTAAACGATTTATTGCCATTAGTACCCAACATCTTGTTGCTGGGCTTAGGTTCCCAGTCCATCCTTATCTTATGAAGCTATTGAATAAATTGCATCTTTCCCCTTTTCAGCTCATGCTGAACTCATATTCTTAACTCATCTCTCTTGCCCTCTTATATCTCAGGAATAATCTCTCTCTTCCTTCAGTAAGAGTTCTCTATTATCTTTTTAGCATTAGAAGTGTAGGTTAGAGTGATGGGATTTTTTAACTGTTAGCTCAGCAAACCAAGTTCAAAAAGATCTTGTCATAAGGTGATGTTAAGGACAAGTCCAACATAGGGCATTACAAAACCCACTGGTTCTATGTTTTGTGTCCATCTCTACATGATCTTTGCAGTTTTGGTTTCATCCTTGCTTTGGTAAGCGATCTGAGGATGTATGAGCTTGTATGAATCTGTTTTATTCTTTGAGTTTAATGTTCTATTTTATTTTATAGATAGAGCTGTCAAGGAGAAACCATCATTGGAGGCTAAGTATGTTAAGGTGCTGGACCAGTTCATCACTGCAAATGATCTAAAGAATGATCTCAGGTTTGACGAGGACCTCTTGTGTTCGTATAAGCTTACTCCAGCTTTAAACATCAAGCTTTCTAGAGACATCAGAGCTTGTGAAACTAGGGAGGTTAGTCCAGCAAATTTTAGAGAGTATAAAGGCATGTTGAAGCTTAACCTTTGAGCGCCATGAACCTTCTATTCCACCCAGTTTGTTGTTGCTACCACCACTTCATCAGCCCCTGCCACCACCACAGCCCCTATTGCTTTAGGTTCATCTTCTCTAGCCATAGCATCTTTTCAAACACTAGTTCCCACCTCGCATCTTGAGGTGGTTAAGATGGTCAAGGAGGTTACATCCCCGTCTAATCCTCTTGCCAAAAAATAAAGAATATGCAGGGGGAAGAAGGTCATTGTCACTTCAGAGGTGATACTCAAGGTTGAGGTTGAGGAGTGACCTTCTAGTCTTGGCTCGAAGATAGAGGAGTACTTTGACTTCCTTCAGAAGAACATCAAGCTGATCCTAGGGCCTTGTAGTAGGGTCAAAATGTTAGAGTTGAAGGAGTTTTTGGGGGAAGGATTAATGGGTTATGGAACTCATCATGGCCTACCGATAAGTAAAGTCCTTTCAACTTGGTTCTATTGCCTTTTTGTAATCTAGCTTGTTCATTCTTTTTTTTTTTTAGAGATTGCTAGCAATAATAAAGCAAAAAAACATATTCTAAGCTTAGGATGAGAGAAAGAAAAAGCTTAAGGGTGACTTAGCTACCGTGACTACCAAGGTGTTAGAACTAGAAGGGAGTGCTAGAGATGCCAAAGTTGACAGTAAAGAAGCCAAGGTAGCTTGGTCTCGTAAGGTGGCAAATCATGAGGCTATTACTTCCAGCCTTCATAAAGTTATTGATGAGTTAATAGTGGTAAAGGCCGAACTAGATGTGACAATTCAACAAGCTGAGCCTTCTGAAAGGAAATATGAAGTGACCAGGGATGAAGTTGCCCAAGCCAAGAATGCAGTTGTATTAGCAAAAGAGAAAGTTACTCAAGTTAAGATAGAGACTGCTACGCTGATTGTAATAGCTAAAAAGGAGGAGGTGTTTAAGGTTACCACTAACTTTTTGTTCACCTTATGGGAGGAGGATCTGAAGATGGATTTTTTCTTTTTTGGTAGGAATGTTCTCGACTTCATCAAGGGTTTTGAGAAGGACACGAGAGTAGTTTCTCTTGACAGAGGTTTATAGCTAGTAGGTGGAGCTTCCCTTGCTCAGAACTTGGTAGAGAGTAGCTTATAGGTTGTAGAGATTGTTGATAATCAAACTACAGGTGATCAGCTTGCTTTGCATATGGATCCTCCTACCTAAGGTATAGATTCTGAAGGCTAGTCTCTTCCATATGCCATGGTAGTTATAGGTTTATGTATTTCAAAGCTTCATATAGATATTCTCCTCATTGAGCAAGGTCTTTAATGAATTTTGTTATTATTATTACACTTTTCAAGTATGTCATATTGAATGATGATAACATGAATAGGCCCCTATAGATCATAGCTTAATAAATATTAATCAGGTTGAATGCCTAATTAGTCACACTAATGCTTCTGAGCTTCCAGCAATATATATTTATCAAGTTAAATGGCCAATAGGTTGCATGGATGTGCTTTAATTAGCGGTCTTTTGAACACTGATGTGCCTCAACCAGTAGTGAGCCTCAGCTGGCAATGAATTGAGGACCAATGTGCCTCAGCTAGCTATAAGCCTTAACCTATAATGAATTGAGCACTGATGTGCCTCAGCTAGCTATGAGCCTTAGCCATCAATGAATTGAGCACCAATGTGCCTCAACTAGCTATAGGCTCAATTGGCAATGAGTAGGTCACATACAGTGCTAAAAAGTAGGTCGTATGCAATGCTAAATAATTGGTCACATATGGTGCCAAAGAGTAGGTCATATACAATGCCAGATAATAGGTCACATGTAGTGCCAAGGAATAAGTCATATATGGTGTCAAATAGTTAGTCACATACAATGCCAAGGAGTAGGTCGTATGCGGTGCCAAATAGTTAGTAGCATACGATGCCAAGGAGTGGGTTGCATGCGATGCCAAGTCTTTGTAGGTACATCAAGTCGAATGCCTTTTTTCGAGTAAAGGGGTGAGTGCTCACTTTCTGATTAGAAGTGCTTGCTTCCAGATTAGAACGGTGATAGCTCGCTTATGATATTTTGTTTGAAAATTCATTTAGGAATTAGTAATTAGTCATAAAAATTTAAAAGCAATATTACAAGGTTAGATAAGTAAACTCGAGTTCATTGATAATATGGGTGGAGACGTGCAGCATTCCAAGCTCAAGGCTCTCCACCAAAAATCACATAAAACTTCTTCCCTCTTATCCTTAGTTTGACTTCATCCTTGTAGTAGCTAATGAGCACACTTGTCTAGGCTGATCACATTAGAAATTTATAATACCAGATCACCTAAACTATTTGCAGTATAGGCAACATCGGGTCGAATCCAAGGACCATTTTAGGATGATGTTATCAATGATATTAGGAGATGAAAATTGGGGGGGGGGGGGTTGGCAGAATTAAAACTAAGTTAAACTACACTACCATGCATGCAAGATAGAAACTATAACACAAACACATGCAACCAACCAAAGGAACCAACTAACTTGAGATTAATGAATCCTTGGTCACTTAAGGTTCATT
>JANHAO010016056.1:0-14547 GCA_026873985.1 Saraca asoca | reverse complement strand
CAACAAATGAAAAAGGCAAATCATGTTTGATAATTGCATTGGCTAATAACTCACATGCAATTTTTTGGTCTAATTTTCTAGACCTTATTTTCCCATCAGCATCAATAATAATTTGTCCCACATCATGGAATTTTATAAGTTTATATCTTGGTATATGTCGTCTTAGTAAAGAAGTCCCATATTCTTTACCCCCACATTTATACTCTATTTTACATGCATTACACTCTGCCCTTTGTATCCCATCTTTACCAATCCCTTTTCTTGTAAAATAATTCCAAACATCAAAGGATTGTCTAGGCCCTTTAGTAGCCACCCCATGGCCATAACCTCCAGTTGTTGAAATAGATTCATTCATAGCAATTTCCAGTTTATTATCATCCAAATTAATACTTTGATTTATAGTCATAGAGTCCATGATTTATCTAATCACGAAAATAAATTTCATTTAGAAATTTTCATTGCATTCAATTGACAACATAAAAGAAACAATTTTCTATAACAGTAAGGGTTTCAAGGAAATTTCTTAGAAACTTGATGTAGAGTTACTATAAAATAAATCTTTTGTTCTAGGATTACTCACCAACTTTCAAAATGTCAATACCCAGTTCGGTCGGAGTTGGGATGCCACCGGTGAGCCTATAGAAGTTGTTGGTCGAACCTACACTAGTAAAGGTTTCAACTTAAATATCTTGGAAAACTAGTTGTAGAATTACTATAAAATAAATCCGATGATCTAGAAATACTCACCGAACTCAGAAGTAATAGTGGCTAGCTGGTCGCTGACAGAAGCCTCATCGGTAAGCCCGTAGAGGTTACTGGCCAAACTAATTGAAACAGGGGAAGGACGAGCTATTAGCCAGAGCTGCTACCACTAGACGCCAGAGAAGAAGCAAAAAGATGGTCGGACGTCACCAAAGAAAGGAGGACTGAAGAGAGGACAGTGGCCAGTGCTGTGGTAGCTAGAAGTTTCAACTTAGACTGAAAGATGCCTAGGAGAAAGGAATACCAGAGAAGAAGGAAGCTCATCGGCTAGAGGTCTGTTGGGCGGTGATGGCACCAACTGAAGGAGGGAAGAAGAGAGAGAGGAGAAAGGAAGCTTCTAGAGAAGAGAAGAAGTTGAGCCCAAGAATGGCCAGGGAAATTGGGAAAAGAAGGGGACGAAGGGTGAGTCTTTTTTTTTGGGGTCAATTTAGGCCTTTTTTTTCAGGTGTTAAAATTGGCGGGTTAACCCGCCTCAACCCGCCTTCAACTCACAACCCAAACAGGGTGGGCTCAGAAACCCACTTCTAAATGGATCAATAAAACCTTAACCCAACCCAACCCATTTGCATGGTGGGGCGGGCTAACCTGATACGCCCAACCCATTTTGACAGCTCTAGCAAAGATCAAATTTTGGTTTACCCTAAACATGAACAGGAAAGTTAAGCTCCACACATAAGCAATCTCGGTATTATTTGAGCATAATTCTTTAGAATTGTTAATTCATTTTATATTTTCATTACCAATATTTTTTAGTCAACCAAAACAAATTAACTAATAATTTTATGCCTAATAGGAACATTACAAAAAATCGCCCTATTTAGCAGTAGTTACACACTCTATATAGCAATGGTTTGAACCGCCGTAGAATAAAATAGTAGTGATTAAAAGAACCATCAGAAAACAGGACACCAAGTTTACATTAGTGACAGTTAAAAAGAACCACTAGAATGAAGAGATTTAGTGGCGGTTAAAGAACCGCCGCTATTTTTTTTTAAAAATTTACAATTTAATTTTTGTTTTTTAAAAATTTGTAATTTAATTTTGTGGCAGTTATTTAATGGCTGCTATTATTTTTAAAAAGTTTTTGCTAAGCAAAATTTTGCTTATATTTTTTAAAAAATTTGAAGCCATTTCTGTTCATTCCATTAATTATACTAGTTATTCCTATAAAATAAAAATGTAAATCTATGGTTGTTGTGGGTATATCTGGACTAAGACGGAATGGACTGGCAAAGGCCCAATGGATCGATCTAGCAGAGAAGGGCCTGATGCCTTCCAGGGGGAGGTTGCTGGACTTGCAGGCAATCCACCTAACACGAGCTCAGGTTGCAAGACGAGCTTAGGCCACCAAGCTAGCTTTCTCAAGGATGAATATGGAATTTCAAAGACCAGTCAATACCTAAATACACATATTCCCAACTGACAAGTCAGCCTTCAAAACTGACACATCAGCCACCAACAGTCTGACAGTGATTTGCCCAGCATTTATTGCACTATACAATTGAGTAGATATATTGGCAATTTATCAAATTATACTTATAACCCTTTCTACTTCTATAAATAAGAAGGGAAATCATTGTAATGAAGGGGTGAAAATACATGCTGAAACTCTATCAAAATATTGAAAGAACATTTGTATTCCTGGTTTGCTAGTCTGAATAGTAAAGCAACTGTACGAAAGTAATATACAATCATCGTGGATGTAGGGGCCATATTGGCTTTAGTTGAATCACGTTAAAAACCTGTGTGATCACTTTATTTTTCATTCTTCTTTCTTTTGTTGTCTTCCTGCATTTTCTCATCTTTTACAGTAGTTTGCATCTCAGAACTCTTGATTGACCGATTACCAAAATTAATCGTCAACATTTTGACACATCCGATGGGACCAGACTACTTTTCTATTGATTTACTAACTAACCATGATGGTAAGAGGAAGAATAACCAGGAACTTTGACGTCACCACTAACCAGCCGAGTGGCCGTGGAAAGCAACAACAAAACGTGCTAGAAGATGGAAACCCATTCCTAGCAAGCACATTTTCTATCCCTCTGGAGACTGATGGTGTACAAGCATTGCATTGGCACTAAGAAGCACTCAAAAATACAGTCAGGAGACTTGCTGACGCAGTTGCAGTGCTAGCCCAGGCGTAAATCTATGAGGGCCAAAAATAGGCTGAAGCTATTACAAATGGGAGAACAGATCGAGGACCCCAGAGAGAAGTGCAAGTTCAAGAAGAGAGACTAGCTAGGGAAGGGCCTTGACAGGCAGACTCAGCTCGCTCCACAAGCTCATGATCTGATTCTAAGGGTCATCGAGCTCATAAGCATGATGAAAATCGACGACCCAAGAGCTCATATCATACCAAGGGCTCAAATGTAAGTCACGATAGTACCAAGGGTTGATAGTCAGAAATGCAAGATACAATGATGGAGGAGTTATTATAGAAGGCACAGTGATTGGAAAAATGTCCCTCAGCTTGAGACTAGTTAGATCGCTATAAAGAGAAGACCCCATTTTCCAAGGAAATCAAGACAAAGCCTCTCCCTCATCGATTCAAAGTCCCTGCCATCCTACTGTATGATAGGAAAAGTGATCTGTATGACCATTTGGATACTTTCAACATCTAGATGGGCCTTCAATTGACCAACCCCTTGGTCAAATGTCACATTTTTCTAGCCACTCTCAGAGATGTTCCCAAGCGTGGTTCAAGAACCTTCCAGCTCACACTATTGGTAGCTAGAAAGAGTGTTAGAAAAGATTTATTGATCAACACAGAGCTCTAAGGAGGCAGCTCACATCATCTTGTCACCTTGTAACAATTTTTCAGTGGAAGGATGAATTTTTGAAGGATTATATTACAAGATTCCGTAGTGAGGTTAACAACATAGAAAGCCCTTCCAATGATAGCATCCTAACTGTGATTTCAGCAGGGTTTTGTAAAGACAGAAAGCTATATGAAAGCATATACAAATTCCCAATGAAAGATCTAGGGGAATTTTATAAGTGAGCTGCTAAAGAGGTCAGATGGGAGGAGACCTTCAGTTTAAAGATGCTCAAACAGAGGAATGAGATGAGTAGCTTTGCTTTTGGCCAAAACAAGAGAGGGAGCAATCACGGGATAGGCAAAATGGACCATAACGATAGAGCCAGAGTTCAACCTACCAAGAAAGCCAGTAGGGAGAGACTTGAGCCTCAAGGTCACTATGACAATTATAGTATCTTATTTGACACCCTAGAGTGGATATACATGACAGAAAGGCACAGAGAGGATTTTAGGCAGCCTAAACCCCTGAAGACCTTGCATAAGTACAAGGACGCGAGTAGATTCTGTGCCTATCATAATGATATCGGGCATAACACCTTTGAGTGCAGGTCGCTCAAGGAGGTAATTGAAAATCTGATTAAAAGAGGTTGCTTAAGGGACTATGTTATATGACCTACCAGATAGTGACCTCATTGCCCCTAATAGCTAGTACAATAGCCATCCCAGTAGGTCAAGCATGAACAGACACCTATGGTGAGGATGATCTTCATGATCCATGGTGGGCCACATATCACAGGCATTTCATGTATGTCACATGAATGTTACATGTAAAACATAAGCCACATTTTATTTGTGGTTTATGAATTTGGAAGGCCCACCAAGAAGGCCAAGACCACCTCTGAATGCATCACCTTTATGGACGATGATATACGAGGAGTTCAGTCCCCCTACAACAATGCACTTGTCATTTGGGCTAGGATCGACAACATTGAAGTGTGAAGGATCATGTTGGATGCTGACAGCTTGGTCAACATCATGTACCCCTCTTTGGCTTTATAGGGGATGTAATATTTCCAGTAGGGCAGGTCAGGCTTCCTTTCACCCTAGGAGACTCAAAGCACCAAGCCACCATCCTGGCAGACTTCATAGTTGTTAATTTCCTCTCAGCATATAATGTGGTGTTAGAGTATCTTGCGATGAATGATCTAGACATGGTCATGTCCACCCGGGTGCTAACTATACGATTCCCAACCCCCAATGGAGTCAGTGTGTGTGAGATGAGCAGTACATAGCTTGACACTATTATGAAGATGCTATTAAAATCAGGCAAAGGTAAAAGATGGTTAACCTGGTCTTTAGCGGGGAGGTTTGAGCCCCGAGTATGATGAGAGTTAGTCACAACCTTGATCCTCATGACCTGGATGTCGATAAGGAAACTAGCCCTGTGGAGGAGCTCGAGGACATGCAGGTTAGTGAAGTAGATCCTGAAAGGTGCCTCAAGCAGGGAAAGAACTTGCCTCCCAATGTGATGATCCAACTATCTGAATTCCTTAAGGCGAATATAGATGTTTTTGCTTGGAATCACGAAGATATGATGGGGATTGATCCTAAAATTATGTCGCATATATTGAATATTAATCCACACCACAAACTAATTTGCCAAAAGAGGAGCCTATTGACTACCAAGTGATCTACCGCTTTAAAGGAAGAGGTGATAGACTCCTAGCTAATAAGTTTATCTGAGACGCTCACTACCTAACTTGCATGGCTAATCCTATATTGGTGAAAAAGAAAAATGAGAAATGGAGGATGTGTGTTGATTTCACTGACCTCAACAAAGCCTGTCTGAAAGATAGCTTCCCTTTACCCAGAATTGACCAGCTCATGATGCGATAGCTAGGCACTGGCTCCTCAATTTCAAGGGCGCTTACTCAGGGTACAACTAAATACCTATGGAGCCCTAAGATGAGGAGCACACCTCATTCATCATAGATCATGGATTATATTGCTATAAGGTGATGCCCTTTGGGCTAAAAAATGCAGGAATGACCTACCAGCAGCTAGTCAATATGATGTTCGAGGAACAAATTGAGAAGACCATGGAGGTTTATGTGGATGATATGCTCATAAAGTCCAAATAGGTCGAGGATCATGTGAAGGACCTGGATGAGATGTTTCAAATTTTAAGAATGTACCAGATGAAATTGAATCTACTTAAGTGTGTGTTTAGAGTTAACAGTAGAGGAATTGAAGCAAACCCTAAGAAAATTAAGGCATTCATTGACATGAGGTCCTCAATCGGGATCAAGGATGTGCAGAGTGTGACTGGTTAGGTTACAGCACTAAGCAAATTCATTTCTAAGGCAACAGACAGGTGCATGCCATTTTTCAATGTCCTAAGGAATGCTAAACGGTTTGAACAGACTAAAGAATATGAGGCCACTGTCTAGCATTTGAAAGAATATATGGGCCAAGCCCCACTCCTATCTAAGCCATAAGAAGTTGAGAAGCTCATCATCTTCCTAGGAGTATCCCAGCATGCTATCAGCACAGCTCTTGTTTGAGAAGAAAATAGAGTCCAACTCCCAGTTTATTATGTGAGCAAAAGGCTATTGAGTACGGAGGAAAATCATATGCCTATAGAGAAGTTCGTTTAATGTCTTGTGATTGCTTCAAGGAAGTCGCAGCCTTATTTTCAAGCATATACTATTGAGGTGCTCACCCAGTACCTGTTAAAGCAAACGCTATAAAAGACTAATATTGCAGGTCACTTACTCAAGTGGGCCATCGAGCTGGCCCAATTTAACATCTAGTATAAACTGAGGTTAGTGATTAAGGGACAAGCTTTAGTGGATTTCATTGCTGAATTTACTGGACCAGTGGCAAAGGAAGTGGAGACTTCAGAAGGCCTATGGTGGGAACTTTATGTAGACGGGTCCTCATGTGAGCAAAAGGCAAGTGCAGGAATACTTTCAATTAGCTTAGAGGGACATAAAATCCTCTGTGCACTGAGATTTGAATTCTGAGCTATCAACAATGAAGTAGAATATGAAATGCTACTTGCAGGACTTCACTTGGTAAGTGAGGTACAAGCTGAAAGCTTGAGGATCTTCAGTGACTCCTAGTTCATTGTCTGTCACGTAAAGGGTGAGTATCAAGCAAAGGGATCGAAGTCGGCTATCTACCTCCAGAAATTTCAAGAATTACTTGTCAATTTTCAAAGGTACCATATTAGTTAGGCCCTACGAACTCAAAATGCCCATGCAGATGTACTAGCTCGCTTGGCCATAACCAAGGACGTAGACTTTTCAGGTATGATCCCAGTGGAAACTCTTCCATCACAAGCATCGAATAGAAAGACATTATGATGATGACCAATGTGGCACAAAGCTCATGGATAAACCCAATCTTGAAATATTTGCAAAACTGCGAGCTACCAAAAGATAAGTTGGAAGCAAGCTGTATGTGAGCTCAAGTCGCTAGATACTGTATCATCGATGACATGCTTTATAGAAGGGGCTTTTTAGCTCAACTGCTTAGATGCATCGATGGCCCTAACTATGACACTGTCCTGGAAGAAATTCACGCCAGACACTATGGAAACCATGCTGGAGAGCTATCTCTAGCTTAAAAGGTACTCCGACAAGGGTTATACTAGCCACCTATGAAACTGGATGCAATCAACCTCATTAGATGATGTGACAAATGCTAAAGATTTGCTAAGGTTCCCTGAGCTCCTCTAGCCTACCTTCAACAATTGGTTAGCCCTTGGCCTTTTGCAATGTGGAGAATCGACTTGATTGGTCCTTTCCCTTTAGGTCGAAGGAACTATAAATATGCAGTAATAGATGTTGACTACTTTATGAAGTGGGCAGAGGTAAAAGCATTGGTTGAAATCTCCTCTTCCAAAATTGAGAAATTCATCTGGAATAATATAATTTACAAGTTTAGGATTCCTTAACAGATTATAACAGGCAATGGAACCCAGTTCACCAGCAAACAGTTTATCAAGTTTTGTAATGACCTCGGGATTGTAAAAAGCTTCTCAGTAGTAGGCCATCCTCAAGCTAACGAGCAAGTTGAAGTAGTTAACAAAATTATCAAATAGATCTTGAAGATAAAATTGAAGGCCAAGAAAGGAGCATGGGTAGACAAGTTACCAAAAGTACTTTAGGCTTATCGAACTACAGCTCGCTACACCACAGGAGAGACTCCTTTCTCGATGGTTTACGAATCTGAGGCTATGATTCTAGTAGAAGTTGAAGTAACTTTGCACCAAAGGGCTACTTTCAATATGGAGGATAACAACCAACTACTCATTGTGAACCTCGACCTTGTTGAAGAAGTAAGGGATATGGCTTGCCTCAAGATCGCAGCTTATCAACAGCAAGTTACGAAACACTATAATCAAAAGGTTCGAGCTTGGAGCTTTAGAGTTGGTGATCTTGTTTTGTGCCTTATCTTACCAAGAGCTCACAAACCCAGTGAGGGAATGTTGGGTCTAAATTGGAAGGGCTCATACATAATAAAAGGGAATTTGGGTAACGGAGCATACCTTTTAGCAAATGTAGATGGGGCTGAATTCCTTTGAGCATGGAACACTGAACACCTTTGGCCAT
This sequence comes from Saraca asoca, assembly GCA_026873985.1. Taxonomy (NCBI): domain Eukaryota; kingdom Viridiplantae; phylum Streptophyta; class Magnoliopsida; order Fabales; family Fabaceae; genus Saraca; species Saraca asoca. The sequence goes on along the minus strand of JANHAO010016056.1, from coordinate 6,402 downwards.
ATTATCAATAAGTTCAAAACTCAGTTCTGTAACTCTGAATTATTCAAATCTCAATAAAAATTCCTAAAGTTCTGAATTATTCAAATCTCAATAAAAATTCCCAAAGTTCCCCTACCCTCTGTGAACTCTTTAACATGTCTTCAAAACGCTACTTTCAAGGAAAACCGATCTTAAAATAATTCAACCAGAGCCCATTTTAATTGTATTCAAGTTACTAACTTGACCAACTATCTTGGAATCTATGAAGCTATCGCTTATTAATCTAGTATTCAAGCATGAAGCCATGATTTGCTAGCAAAATATTCAAGTATTATGACCTAAAAAAAGCTCAGAAGATTAATCATTCACAATGAATAAAGATAGACATGTGCTTCAAAGAAAATAGCTTAGGCAGATCCATCAAAGAAATAATCATTACAAACAAGCCATCCAATCCATATATGTTCAGAATACTTAAAAAATGAAACTAACAAAAGCTTAAGGCTAAGTTGTAAAGACATAATCTATGAAGAGGTTTGGGGCATAGGAGGATCCTGACAAATAGAAGGGTCAATGAGAGAAGCAGATGAGCTCTCTATCATTTGTTCTTTAGCTCTCACCATGGCTTTTCCTTCGATTGATGAGCTACCCTCGACTGAAGCATCATTTTAAGTATAAGGACCTCCACCACTAACTTCTGCACCTTGAGCTGAAGTCGTTTTTGCATTCTCTATGAAGTGCTAAATAATTGCCTTAATGTCTCTACCAAAGAACATGAAATCTATGTCCGGATGCTTTTGCCACAAGGTAAACAGAAAGTTATTGATGGTGTCAGAGATTGTTGCATCCTCAGGCTACGCAACCATGGCAGCAGTCTCTCTTCTGATTTGGGCAATCTCCTCTTTGGCTCATGTAGCCCTATTTTTAGCTTGGGTGGCTTTGTCCTCAATACGAGCTTCTCTTTCCTTGGTAGCCTCTTCCCTCTTCTTTGTGGCCTTAGCCAGCTTCGCTACCCCTTCTAGTTCGCTTTGTGACTGCTTTAGATCATCAGCTACTTTACAGAGCCTTAAAACCAAGCCAATCATCTCGCGAAGCAATATGTCTTGGGCCTCCCTTTTTATGGCCTCGACACCCTATAACTGGGCCTCAACATGTTCTAGTCTTTTCTTTAGCTCCGTCACTTCTATAATCAGAGTAGTCAGATCACTCTTGAGCTTCCCCCACTCTTCTTCCCAGATCATGACCTTATCACTTAACTTTATTGTCTCTAATGCACCCTGAAAAGACCGAAGTGGTTAGAGTTAGCTACCAAGGACTAGAAGAAAAGAGAAAAGTGATGAATAATACTAACCAGCAAATAATGGCGAACTATTATGCTCACCAAGGCACTGCCACAAATCTTCTCATGCTCCAATGTCTTTGTGTGGGTCCCCAAAACTTGTCCACATATTGGTGAAGAAAATCATAGTATATCAATGTCTTGGGGCCCAGATTTTCTAGTATGTCCCGTGGTGTGTCCTCAGACTCCTCGTTTGAGTTAACTACGATCTCCTTCCCTTTGTCCGTTCTCTGCTTCTTAGAAGGAGGCTCGTTGGAGGTTTACTTTCCATAATCAGGAGACTTCATTAGCTCTCTTACGACCTCAAACAATCCTAACTGTGAAATAAGGATCGATGCTAGCAAGATCTCCTCTTTAGCTACAGAGGAGGAAGGACGATTAATCAGAGAAAATGTTGGAGTAGTGCTAGGCCTTAACCTAGTTGAAGAGGGGAGGTCTGGTAAGTTCATGTCTCCCCATATCATTGCACTCTCTAAAATCTACCGGAGTGACCTCTCTAACCCCATGAGATCTAATACCTGGCAAGCTGTCAAGAAGCTTGATGTTGAGAGTGGGGGAGAACCCGTGTGCCCATAAAAGTTCTTTGTGAAATTTCAAGTTGTTCTGAAAATCTTCAAAAGCAGCAAAATGGTCAAGCACCTTGATCTCTCTCACCCTTAGATCTGATCTCTCTTTCCAGGCTCCATTTGCAAAGACATAATGAAAAGAACTCAGATTTCAAGCAAAGAAATAAGTGCCAAGGCAAATCAACATCCTTCTAGCTCACTTACCAGGAGTTAACATGAATGAGAAGTTATGAAGACAACTTAGAGAAGGATAGGAAATATAAAATGAATGGGTCTTGTAACTTCCTACATTGGATTTCCCTTTAGCATCCCCTTAGGGAAGAATTTTCTTATACTTAGATGGATAGGCTGAGAGATAGTAGATCCTTTCTTATGGCTCAATGCTCTTAATACTGTAGAGATTGGAAAAGGACTCTTGTTAAAGGGGGTGCAAGGCCATTCTTAAGATAGATGAGTGCTAAAGAAGTCAAATTAGAGTACGCATTTGAAGTCAATTGAAAGGGGGCAAGTCTCAGTTTGTTCAGAAAATTAATTACATAGGGAGGAACTGGAAACATAAATCCAGCATCGAGATGCTGACTATTAATAGTTATGAACTTTGAAGGGGGGTGAGCAACATGATTATTGTGAGAAGGTGCCAAGACATGGCAACCCTTCGAGAAGCAGTATGCATAGGCTATCCTTTCAAACTCGTTGAGCTTGACACTTGAAGAATGAAGAGTAAAGGGAGAGCGAGCTTCACACCCCCGGGGCCAAGGGCAAGCTACAAACTCCTCAATGATCTCAACACTCTAAGAAGTCACCTCCCTCACAAGACAGAGCAACTCCTTGCTCCCTCCATAAGACTTAGTATCTTCAGTTACTATTAGATGACGGTGGTGCCTATGAGGTGGAGACATCTACATAAAAAAAAAAGAATGATTAGGTCGTTAAAAGTAGATTGACCTTTGCTCCCAAAAAATTCTCCTAACCAAATTCCTATACACCCTAGGTCACCAAGTTCTAAACTCTACCAACTATTGGGCCGCTAAAGCCCAGAAAACTAGCAAAAAACTCAAACAACAGGCAAAAACACTAATGCCTATCGATAGTCTAACTTGACAAACTAGACACAATGAAAGGAAAGGCATAGGTAAACAAGCTCAAGCAACATCTGAGGTCTTTTCAACAATAAACAAGCAAACTCATAAGAACCTCAAAATAGAAATCCAGAAACCACAAGCCAAGGAGAGAAAATTTACTGTGCAAAACAGATGAGGAGGTCTGAAATGTGAGTAAAACTGGTCTCCAGTGGTTAGGACTTGAACTGTAAACCTGGTAAGTTGAAACGATGACAAATGTGGTGGATGACAACGAATGATCATAGACTTGGCAAAGAGGATGAGAATGAAGAGTTTTCTAGGTTTTGGATTTCAAATGACTACTAAAAGGGGGAAGAGAATTTTCCCAATTTATATAGTGTGCTATCTAACTGTTGGATCCATGAACCTTTCCAATACCTATGACCTGACGGCTCAGCATACGCTAACATTAAATCCTCGTACCAAAATGTCTACTGGAGATAGTAATCATTGCACTGCTCATAGAAATCGAAGAGTCATAGGTAAAATGAGAAGCATGTTGAACGGCCTACTAGATCATAGATCACAGACAACAAACTACAACTCTAGCTACACTGTGACTAACTCATTTAAAGGCGTAGCTCTTATGTGACCTACTCTTCATCTTAGCTCGGGTGCACATAATCACCCACTGAGCACCCATCTCGACCCAAGTGCACCTAATTGCCTATCGAGCACGTGGCCTTGTCTAAACTCAAGTGCACCTAATCACCCACTGAGCACTCGTCTCGACCTAGGCATACCTAATTGCCCACTGGGCATGCGACCTTATCTCAGCTTGGGCATACCTAATCACCCATTAAGCACTTGTCTCGACCTGGATGCACCTAATCACCCACCGAGCATGTAACCTCATCTCAGATTGAGCACACCTAATTGCCCACTAAGCACCCGTCTCGGCTTGGACGCACCTAATCGCCCACCGACCATGTGACCTCATCTCAGCTTAGGTGTACCTAATCGCTCACCAAGCATGCGACCTTGTCTCAGATCAAGCGCACCTAATCGCCTACTAATCACTCATTAATCACCCACTGAGCACTCATCTTAGCCTAGGCACACCAAATCGCCTACCAAGCATACAACCTCATCTTAGCTCGGGCACACCTAATCACCTACCAACCACATGATCTCGAGCTAGTCGGGTGCACCTACTTGCCCATTGAGCATTCAAACTGATGTTAGCCAAGCATGATCTGAGCACTCAAAAGCATAACTCATATGCGACCAATAACTCATGGCTCTCATGTCACTTGATGGTTACAGCTTTCATGTGACTTGAAGGTGCATTACTAGCTAAGGCATTTGTGATGCTCAAATTTGTTCATTTAAGATGAGTTAATACAATTGATTGGTTACTTAATGATTATTTAACTAAGGTAATTCACTCATGAAGAGCTCACATGCTATTTTTTGTTGTACATGAAGCATTCAACATGACACACTTAGAAAAACATAGAATAGGCTTTTCATTAAAGACCTCATTCAATGAGGTGAGTTTACACAAAAAGATTCAAAGTACAAAAGCAAAAGTAAGCCTATAGTTATAATAAGCAGGAGGAACTGGCCTTTTAGAGCCAGACCCCATGAGTGGGCTAGATAGTTCTAGTCCTTCTTTCCTATCCTTATCCCAAGCTAGAAGCTCCCTCCTCAGCTTTGCAACTCCCGGGTGCTTAGAGAAACCAAATGGTTAACTCACCACGTAAAGAAACCAAGGGATGAGGATGAAATAGTTGCATTATTCAACATAGCCTGAAGGGAGCTACGAGGGCACTAACAAAATTTCTTGAGATCCTCAAAGAGGAATTTTCTATAAAGTCCCCTTGTAACGAAATTTCCCAAAATCCTTAGAACGTGATCATTGAGATAGGCCAAACACACCTTGAAGAGCTCCACCAAAGAACCAAACCATTAGAGACATGGGGGGCTCATCTAACACACCTATCCAGTCTTTCTGTGAAGAAGGAAGAAAGTCTCCACACCTTAAATAGACCAGTCTGGCTCCACCAAAGAATCCAAAGGATGTTTGACTATTCTTGGTCTAACAGTCCAGATAGAACAAGGTTGCCATGCCAATGGCTATAAAACTTATATAGTAGGAAGTATAACCTGGTGCAGATGAAATGAAAGATTAAAGCCTGAAATGACAACATGACAAGACTGAACATGTAGACTTGACGACACTGCAAATTACAAGAGAAGACTTTGTCAGCAAACAACTCCCAGTCCATAAAGCGAATTGAGAGTTGGGGGGCTTATGTTGTGGGTATATCTGGACCAAGATAGAATGGGCCAGTAAAGGCCCAATGGACTGGTTGGTAGAGAAGGGCCTCATGCCCTCCAAGGGGAGGTCGAAGGATTTGCAAGCAACTTGCCCAGCGTGAGCTCAAGTCGCAAGACGAGCTCAGGTCACCGAGCTAGCTCCCTCGGGGATGAGTATGAAATTCTGAAGATCAGTCAGCACCTAGATGCACATATTCCTAACCAACAAGTCAGCCTCCAAAATCGATACATCAACCACCAACAGTTCAATAGTGATTTGCCTAACATTTATTGCCCATCTAGTATTTATTGCCCCATACAGCTGAGTAGACATATTGGTAATTTATCAAATTACACTTATAATCCTCTCTATTTTTATAAATAAGAAGGGAAATCATTGTAACAAGGGGTAAAAATATATGCCAAAACTCTGTCAAAATATTGAGAGAACATTTGTATTCCTGTTTTGCTAGTTTGAACAATAAAGCAATTGCACAAAAGTAATATATAATCACCGTGCATGTAGGGGCTATACTGATTTTAGCTAAACCATGTTAAAAGCCTATGTGATCACTCTGTTTTTCATTCCTCTTTCTCTTATTGTTTTCTTGCATTTTCTTATCTTTTATGGCAATTTGCATCTTAAAACTCTTGATTAATCTATTACCAAAATCAACTGTCAACAATGGCATAATAAAAATGGCATTTATTCAAATGTAACTTGTCTTAATTACATCACAAATCAAGGAAAATAGAATGTTTACATGTACAGCCAAAAGTTATAATATTAATTGATTTTTACATTTCAATTGAAAATTGTTTAAAACTAAAAATACAATACAAACTAAGAAGACTAGGCAAGATCAGTGGCATTTCTATCTTGATTACTCCCTGCAGAAGATCTCCTTGCATCTATGGGTGAAAATTGATCTTTCAAATTAATATTAACACCATCTTGAAAAAAAAGGAAGAAATTATATAATTGTTAGCCTTAGAGGTTGTTAGATCAGGATACTCTAAGCTACTCATTAGTTTTAATGTTGAAAAAGTAATTTTTATCTAATAATGTGTTTTAGTGTGTTTGAATTTATTTTTCAGGTATTTGATTCAAGAAAGTTAAAGAGATTCAAGATTA
>JANHAO010016055.1:0-14547 GCA_026873985.1 Saraca asoca | reverse complement strand
TTGATGAAAATCACCTATATGAGTGTAGAGTGGGGCCGCTCTTATGAGATTATGGCAAAATCTCTAGAGCACTCATGAATTACCAGGCGCGCGCATGGCCTATTAGTGCAAAACAGCGTTAACAGTAGGAATTATGGGGGTGTAATGTGATAGATATGGTCTCTAACTTACAACTAAGAGTTTTAGTTCATAGAAGTAATACACTTCACCAATAGCTCTGTATGTTAAGTCATATATGTCTAGGTCTAGTTCATAGTCCAAAAGACACCAGATTCGAAACATTTATGCTCATATATGTAACCCAGGGAAATTCGTTCTTCCTTTTTAACCTTTTGAAATATGTGGGGGCTTGTTAGATATGTGTGTGTATTTCAAAAAGTTAAAAGTAAAAAAAAATTGAATTTAAATAATTTTAAATTCTTACTAGTAACTGCCAGATTTAAGGTGTCATCAAATGAAATTATTATATTTCAGTTTTGTCTGTCAATTTTCTTACAGCCATTATACCAAACTTTATGGTTGCTAATGGACTTGTCTCCCCCTCAACCTCAAAACACACAATAGCAACAATCTTTCCTCTCTTCTATATTCTTCATTCTATTCTAGGTTACTGATTTCAGTCCTATAGTTCTGATTCCTGAGAAAATCAAGAAGAGCTTGTTTAATCCTGGAGGATTGTCGCAAATAAACTTACTGCTATGACAGAATAATCCTTAAGGACTACGATAAACATGCGACTCAAGCTTCCAACAATCACATTTTCACAACATTATTTTGGAGGGAGAAGATGAATACGAGGCAGGCAAAGAGACTGCTCTACAAGAGATGAGGAGAGGAGAGGGGAAAAATTTTAGAAAGAGAAGAAACTTGTAAATGAATGATAGAATGAAAAGGGTGTTAAAAGACTACCCAATAATGTTATTAAAATTTTCTTTTTTGTTTAAGCTACTCATAAAAAGTAGACTGGACCCTTTTTATCTAAATAAAAAAGTTGAGGATGAAGATGTGAAGGTTAACAATTCCCAATATATATATAATATTTCCTTTTTATCTTATTTTTCTTATTCTTGTTTACTATTTATAACTATACCATCATTATTATCATATCATTATCATAGATTGTCGTTCTAGATGTTTTTTTTTTCATCCTTCTAACCTTACAAGACACATAAACAAAATATACTGATATTTAGTCAGTCATGGAAGAGTGATGCCTACTAAATAAATAATATGTCCCTTGAAACATTAAATAAGTTTCTCAAGTTTGTGTCCTTCTATACTACACTATGATCATAGATTTATGCAACTATGTGATAAAAATAGTCCCATGAATAATATATTCTAGTATATGTAGGTCTTTTAAATCTCACCTTTAACGTGCCAGTTCACAAATATAAACATTTTTAAACTTTTCAAGTTCCTTTATGTATTCTCTGTTAGGATCTTTTCAACTACCCTTATCTACTAACTTGCTATATCTTCTTAATTTCCTTATTCTATTATATCTTTTCTATGCATACTAAATGCTCATGAAAAGAATAAAATGTAATTTTAAAAATTCTATTAAGAAACACCTTTATTCTTTGAAAATTTAATATATATTTAAAACATAATAAATATTATTTAATAAAATAAAATAAAAATGAATTTAATATAAAATGTTAGTATAAATAAAATATTTAGTTCTTAAAGAATTCATAAAGTAAAGAATAAATCATTTGATAATATATTTTATAAATATTACTTTTCAAAAAGTCTTTATAGAAACTTAACAATAATATTAATAATAATTTGAAGAACATAAGCCTAAAATTGGAAAAGTGAACTTTAAATACTTTTATTAAAATTCCATACGTTTTGATAATAGGGAAAGATATAAAAGTTTACACTCATGTAATGATGCAAATTTGAGTTTCTAATAACTCTCACAATTTGATATTCATTTTAGATTCTCATTCCTTTTCATCTTTTACAATCAATCATACAAACAGTAATCCAAATAATCACGTAAGAATACAATTTCCTACAAACTAACTTAAATATAAAGTCCCATTGGCAATCCTTCTAGTGTCTCTTTCATCAATATTAACTAAATTTACAATTATAGTATATACTACTTAAATTATTAAGTCTAACTCCCAATTCCCAACATGGCAAAAAATATTTAGGGATAATTTTAAAAATAATATCCTTTATACAAAAAGGAAACCAAAGGATGGAATTATCACTCACTTGATAATAGAAAATTTCCTATCCTTTAGTCTTAGGGTTAGATGCATTAGTGTAATAATCATGATCTAAAAAAAATTACTGATTAAATTTTTAATAAAATATAAAGATGAGATAAAAGAGAATCAAATTTATTTTTGATTTGATCGTTTTATCTCAAATTCAGATTTTCAAATTAGGTATACATTAGGACTTCTTTCCAACTAGATTTTAGCTTTGATTGTTGCTTGATTGCACCAAGATTTTGTCACATAGAATTTTATGCGTTGAGTCATCCTTGATTTGAAACAACTAAAAATAAAATTTCATTTTTAAATAATATTTAGATTTAAGTCAGAGAAAAATTTATTTCATTTTATTTATAATTTTTATTTTAACTAAATTTGTATCACATGAGTTTTATAAATTTTTTCAAGAATTTCAATAAAATTTGTTACATTGACTTAAAAAATATGTTATATTAATAACTTATTCATTTAGATTTTTTTATGATATTATCAATCTTTTTATTGAATTTAATGTATTTTTTAAATATATTTTAGATAAAAATAATTTATAAATAAATTAAAATAAGTATTTTCAATATTATTTTTAAATATTAAAATTTATTTATATGTGAATTAAAATGACCTATATTGAGATGAAATAAATTTTAAAAGCATTGGTCAGTACCATCAATTTCAAGACAATGTCTTGCTTCGACAACGAAATGTAAAAAGCAAAATTTGGTCAAAATTGGATTCGGACTGGCATTTTCAAAATCATGTTAACCCGATATATATATATATATATATATATTATACGCTATATATTATTTCAAAATTTGATATCATGCTTGTTATTTGCATGTGCATGTTGAAGAATTTCGTCATATTGTGTTGAATAAAAAGTTGAAGAATTTCGTGATATTGTGTTGAATAAAAAATTTACGCTAAAGGATTGCAGTATGAATGCTTGATATTTCATTATTTAGGTTTTGAAAATTTGTAGAGTAAATTACAAAAAATTCTGCAATTATTCACAACATATACATAATTTTCTGTACTATAAAAATGTGTAAATGATCTATTTCAACTTTATAAATTATGTGTCTAATCCCTTTTTTAATTCATTAAATTTAACAAAAAAACCGGTATGCTAATTATATTATTAATTAATACTATAAAATAGATATTTATCATTAAAGAAATTTAGAAGCAGTGAAAAACTTGGTGCTGGTAGGCGTCTTTAAGTAACAGGATAGTTTTGTTTATAATATGTCAGATAAGCAAATAAATGAAATAAATAATGTGAGAAGTAATGTGTGAAAAAATGTATTCTTTTGCCCAAACAGACCCCTATGATTTTAAGGGTGATGCTTCTTTATGATTTTTTAACAATGGTAATTTTTTAAAAAAATTATCAAAAATATTCTAATTTTGATCATGACAATTTTTGACTTAAGACATCGCCAAATCAATTTCTATGGCCATTTTCAATATCAAAAAACATAATTAAAATTTTGATTACCCGAAACTATTCAAAAATGTATAAATAATTTCATTATAAAACACAAAAAGTGAGTAAAAGTAAAAATTAATTTGCTACTTACTAGGAAAAGAAGAATAAAGGCAAAAGAACTAAAATAATAAAAATAAAAGGAAGAGTGACATCCGTGGATTTTTGGACTTAGCCTTCATGAACTGCGGATCCAATAAATTGCATTGCTTGACGTCTGCAATTAAATAGGCCTCAATTTGAAAAGTTCTAGTTCTATTTTATTTTTTTTAACAAACAGTTCAGCCCACATATTTAAGTTCCTTGTGATAGCTTTAGGTTAGTTTAAAATTGTTCACTTGCCAATTTATATTATATTTAGAATCAATTTTTCTAAAATTTAATTCATTTCATTTAAGTAGAAATTATTTCAATTCATTTAAAAATAAATTTTAATATTTGAAAATAATGTAAAAAAATAATGACTTCAATTCATTTACAAATTAATTATCTTGGTTGAAATATATTGAAAAACATATAAAATTCAATTAAAAGATAAATTAGATAATATTAACGTAAAGAAATGTTATAATGAGTGTAAAGTTATTAATAGAATATGTTTCATGTTGTTATATACAAAAAACGGTCGTATAGACTCGCGATCATTGGGGCACTCGAAGGACCAGCAAACCTCGTTATGCCCATCAGAAAGCGGCATAACGAGGACCCTCCAGCGTCCCAGCGTCTCAGCAAATAAGCTATCGCAAGAACCAGCTCGACGAGCAGTCGATCACTCTGCTCGAAGCTCGCTACTTTGCCCTAGTGATGTTCAGATTCCTCGCTTGTGATGCCCAGCGACAAACGCTGGCAGAAGCAAGCCTGTAGCCAGCCTAGAAGGCCTACTCTACAAACTACTTTCTGCAATGGCCGAATTGTAGTCCTTTCACCATCTTTCTCATTTATTATTTGATATAATACAACTGTAGCTTGTAATTAATGCATGTGCCCCTCCTCCTTCTATAAATAGGAGAGCCTTGTTAGAAAAAGGAGAGAGGCCAGTCTTGTAAGCAGAAATTCTGCCAAAGTATTCACTAATAAAACCTCCGCCATGGACGTAGGGTCTGGTGCCGTCCGGATTTAGCCGAACCACGTTAAAAGCGTTGTTTCCCCTTCTCCTCCTCCTCTCGGCTCATCTTCTTCTACACTTCAGAAGCAGCATTGGTCCATCGAATCGTTTCCCGTTGGCTGAAGTTTGGGTCCTCCGTACGAATCAAATTTCATCGTCAACATTTTGGCGCCGTCTGTGGGGATCATCTACTCTCTGAAATCACTATTGCGGCCCAGCAATGGCTAGAGGAAGAACGACTCGGAGCTCTACTATTCCAGCTCCTCGGCAGCATGGCATTGCACATGAAACTCAGGAGGCTCAAATGCTTGGTCAGTCCCATACAGCGCTTGAAAATACAGTCAGGTTGTTGACTGAAGTAGTCAAAGTGCTTGCTCAAGCACAGGAGCAAAATGCTCAGAGACAAGAAGAAGTCATGGCACAACTCCAGATGCTTCGTGACGAAGCTCAGAGAGACGCTCGTGATGACCGCGACAGTCAAGAACTGGTGGGCTCGCAACAGGCAAGAAGCTCCACCCCTCAGTTTGAGACGCGTAACCAAACAATGGAGGAAGTCCTCCGCAGGCTCGAACGGCTAGAGGAGTACCCGTAACCTCAAAATAATCAGCCTCGCCGCGAGGAAAACTCCCCATTCTCTATGGAGATTGAGAAGCAACCTCTCCCATAAAAACTCAAAGTGCCTGCTATCCCGCTGTATGACAGGAATAGTGACCCAAGCGATCACCTGGATGTGTTCAATACTCAAATGGACATCCAGATGATCGATCCCCTGGGGAAGTGCCATGTCTTTCCTGCCACACTGGGGACTAGGCCCTAGTTATGGTTCAGACGCCTCCCTACTCGCAGCATCGGCAGTTGGAAAGAATGCCAAAGAAAATTCATTGACCAGTACCGAGCGAGGAAGAGGCAACTTGCACCTCCTTGCCACCTCGCGATGATTTTTCAGCGCAAGGATGAGTCGCTTAAAGACTCCTAGCCCGATTTAGACATAAGGCCAACTCAGTGGAGAATCCCTCGGAGGAGAGTATTCTAACAGCCATCTCAGCAGGACTTCGCAAAGATGGCAAGTTGTATAGAAGCCTCTATAAGTCCCCCGCTCGAGATCTCGCTGAGTTCTATGATTGGGCAAGCAAACAAATAAGATGGGAGGAAACCTTCGGAATGGAGGAACCCAAGCTTAGAACGGGCCACAATGATCCCGTTGCGAGTAAAAAGAGGGGTAGCGAGAACTACACTGACCCTATTCCTCATCTCATGAAAAAGGCAAAACCTCAGCGGCCCAGAGACTGCTTCGAGAGCTACAACATCCTGTCAGATGCATAGGAGAAAATTTTTGCCGCCAAAAAGCATAATGAGGACTTTGGAAAGCCCAGGCCATTGAGAGCCCCTACCAAATCCAGAGACCAAAGCAAATTCTGTGCCTATCACAATGAGGTTGGGCACACCACCTCAGAATGTCGAATGCTAAAAGACGCTATCGAATGCCTCATCAAAAGAGGTTGACTACAAGACTATGTAGTAAGCCCGTCAGGGCAACGTGCTCAGCAAGCTCAGTGAGTTAGCACCCAGGAGCTTGAGCCCTCCATCAGAATCATATTCTGATCTTGTGACTTACGTCTATCTTTAATAATGTTTGACTGTACCAACTGCTATGAACTGAATCAATGAAACTTGCCGATTCGCTAAGTATTTCCTGATTAAAGAGTCTTTCACTCCACTTCAGTAAATGGTTCTCACCTCGCTACAACATCTGCTTCAGCAAGTGATTTTCACCTTGCTAAACAAAAAAAAAACGCCCGAGGGTGAGACGACCCTTGAGCCTATCTCGTGGCTTTGAAAAAAAAAACATAATCGAGATTGAGATGGCCTTGAGCCTACCTCACCATGCTCGAGGGTGAGATGGCCTTTGAACCTACCTCATGGCTTCGAAAAACAAAATCGAGGGTGAGACGGCCTTGAGCGCACCTCGCTATGCCCGAGGGTGAGACGACCCTTAAGCCTACCTCATGGCTTTGAAAAAAAAAATAATCGAGGGTGACACGACCTTGAGCCTACCTCGCTACGCCCGAGGGTGAGATGGCCCATGAGCCTACCTCGTGGCTTTAAAAAATAAAATTGAGGGTGAGACCACCTTGAGCCTACCTCGCTACGCCCAAGGGTGAGACGGCCCTTAAGCCTACCTCATGGCTTTGAAAAACAAAACCAAGGGTGAAATGGCCTTGAGCCTACCTCGCTATGCCCGAGGGTGAGACGGCCCTTGAGCCTACCTCAGCTTCGAAAACTTAAACATAATTTTTGCAAGAACTCCCAGCAGCTCTCATGCAGACGAATTTCCCACAACCTTCGCATGGGATTATCTCTCGTGTCTCTAATGAAATTCTTTGGGCGTAGCTCACATGCGATCCCTCTCTTGTAGAGAGTTGAATAGTAAAAAAAAAATAAAAGCACAGTCGATTGGCCCAAAAGAAAAATTCTCATTAATTGTTGAAAGTGTACATACAACAATGCATTCATTACAGTTTCTTAAAAGGAGAAGAACTCATCCCGCGTGCAGACCTCAATAAGTGAGGTGACGGTACATCAAGGGAAAAAGACTGAAAGCCTGGCATAAAAAAAAACCAAAAGGCCAGCTACCAGTCATCAGGCTCGCAGAAGAACAACAGCCCCAGAGTTTCTCTTGCTTCTTTTCCTCCGGCGCGCCCCCTCTAGCTAGGCCAGGTGCAATTCAAAAAGTCGTAAAACTGGCTGGCCAGGTAGTAGAGCCATTAGCGACGACTGGAGAAGGTGGCTAGAAGTCACTGTGAGAACCTGTAGTAGTCTGCCTACCGGCTTCCATGACAAAGCCACGTGCAACAGACCATCCATGTCTCCTGCCACTCTGCAATAGGCCATCCATGTCTCAACAAGCTTCGTCGAAAGCCAAGACACTAAAGCACAGGGGGCTCTTCAGTCTCCTTCATTATGTTTCTTTGGGGTGAATGAGAAAACATCTCAGACTATTTAAAGACCCGCTCAGCCCTTTGAAGAATCTAGAAAGAATCTGGCTAGATCTTCATCCAACGGCTCCAAACGAGTAGTGATGCCATGCCAACGACCAAAAATAGCAAACAAAGGAAAGTATGGCCTTACGCAGAATGGAAAGACATTTGACATAACACTTCGGTCAAAGAAAAACACTGACCAAAGATATGAATTAAGCCTCGAAAATATGTAACTCCCAGTCTGTAGAATAAACCGAGAGTTAGGTGGCTTATGTTATATGCAAAAAATGGTCGCATGGACTCGCAATTGTTGGGGCACTCGAAGGACTAGCAAACCTCGCTATGCCCATCAGAAAGCGGCATAACGAGGATCCTCCAGTGTCCAAGCGTCCCAGTGAATAAGCTATCACAAGAACCAGCTCGACGAGTAGTCAATCACTCTGCTCGAAGCTCGCTACTTCGCCCCCGAGATGTTTGGATTCCTTGCTCTGGATGCCCTGCGACAAATGCTGGCAGAAGCAAGCCTATAGCCAACCTAGAAGGCTTACTCTACAAACTACTTTCTGCAATGGCCGAATTGTAGTCCTTTTACCCTCTTTCTCATTTATTATTTGATGTAATACAACTGTAGCTTGTAATTAATGCATGTCCCCCTCCTCCTTCTATAAATAGGAGAGCCTTGTTAGAAAAAGGAGAGAGGCCAATCTTGTAAGCAGAAATTCTGCCGAAGTATTCACTAATAAAACCTCTATCGTGGACGTAGGGTCCAGTGCCGCCTGGATTTAGCCGAACCACGTTAAAAGCGTTGTTTCCCCTTCTCCTCTTCCTCTCGGCTCATCTTCTTTTGCACTTTAGAAGCAGCATTGGTCCATCAAATCGTTTCCCATTGGCTGAAGTTTGGGTCCTCCGTACGAACCAAATTTCATCGTCAACACATGTTAAATAAAATAAATTTTAGTGAATTTGTTAATAAATTTGATGAATTTCATAATGTCACATGTAGTCAAAATAGAAATTGTCAATGAAATAAAATCTTCTTTAACTTAAATCTAAACATCATTTAAAAAGAAATTCAATTAAAAATGAAATCTTATTTTAGACATTCAAAATAAGAGGTTAAGAAATATGCAATAACCTTTCACATTGTAAAATATGTATTTACTACTCATATTGTCTCAGAAAAGAGAGTTCATTTCTAATAAGAGTTAATACACTTGAATATTCATTGTCAGCACACAATGTTAGACATTTAAAGTGAGAAATAGATAAGCCTGGATCATGTTATTTGCTGATTAATTCATAAAACAAGGTATAATTTAAATAAATGCTGAACTGGTGATTTGTTGATTAATTCATAAAACAAGGTATAATTTAAATAAATGATGAACTGGTGATTTAAGTTATACTTTATTGAGAGTAATTTTCGGAATCCTTGGTTTCCAAATTTAAGTTTGATCTCTAAGCAATTTCATGAACAAGCCCTACAATTAACTCCTTTGGATTGTGTCTATACGCCTCCTTTAGATTGATCTCCAACACCCTATGGTGATCCACACAAACCAAGTTAATTCAAGCCTCTACCAAGTTTTGATGATTAGTAGAGTAAGGAAGTTAACTGCTCTGCTTAACAGGTGTTAGCTCTCTAAGGAATCATAATTCACTGGGACAAGGTTGAGTGCTTGAAAGCAAAAAGGAGGTAAGTAAGAACAAAGAGAGTTAGTGCACAACACATGTGCTAAGGCTAAAAGAACTTTTTATGGTTTGGCTTCTCTCTTCCTTAAATAGAGGAGTTTGAAGCACATGCAAAAGTGGGAAAACTTCATTGTGATGCACAAGCTAGAGTTGACTCAAAGTGGATGGGCAGCACGTCTAATGCAACCCTTTAGGCTTAAGGAGTTCATACTCCCTCCTTTGTATCCAACAAGCCCAACCACTTTCCTATGAATCTATACTCATAAACTCCATTTTGTGATCATTTTTTTTTGTTTTATTTAATCTAAAATAATTTCTAAGTGAGGAACTATTCCTCTACTCTATATCTCCTCTAATGTTAATATAAATGTTCTCCAACATTTAAATATCAGTAATAGAAATTTATTAATATTTAATAATTTAAATCTACATTAGAATTATTAAATCCTTGGTTAATTAACACTTCTATTCATATTAGAACACTTAATTAATCATTTCAAATTTCTAAGATGTTCATGCAATTTAAGTCTTGAATTCATAACATTTTGCATTCTAACCTTTCCTTTGACCTTGGATCAAAGAGATTCTATTGTGTGTGACCCATTGAGCTTCCATGCATATTGGCAATAAATTCATTTACAAGCTTCTACAAAGCTCAATTGAATTAAAAATACTTTTAATTCAAACACAATTCTCCAAATTTCTTAACCAACTTCATAGATCAAGATTAACTTCTAGCAAAGTATCATGACCACCTAAATGCCAAGAATAGATTTATGGAAATCAAAACTTGTCATGACAAAGTGTCTATGTGTAATTCAATCCTTTCATCTCTTGATATTTAAATTGGACTTAGGGGATGGTTCAAGTGTCTACCCTATATACATCCAATTTAGGGTGTATGTTTGACCATGTGCTATCTTACAATTATTCATACAACAAACTCCTTTTTTGTATCTTGATTGATTATACATAAAACATCTTTTATGTATCAATCAATACATAGGCTTATGATTTTAATCATAGCACAAGTACCAGAACATCTTTTGAATATCTTTCCTTATTACCAAGGAGGATGAATTCCATCTTAATCAATCACTTCTTTCATGTACTTCATGGCATAAACAAAATTATTCATATTTGCTCTTTAAGAATGCAAGCCTAAAATAAATCAAAGTACCCAAAATTATCCATATTTGCATTAACATATACTCATGTTTTTCTAAATACCTTTATATCAAATAGTGTAAGAGATCATTATATTCTGCTAAGGATTGTGACATAACATATGTTGGTCTAGTCATGAATACTTGATATCCTATTTTTTCAATTGTTTCACAACCAAAGATATTTAGAAATTATAATTATATATATATAAATTATCTCATAATTATAATGTCCATTGTAATTTATTTGTACACTTTTATATTTTCAAAGACTTTATCCAAAATAGTACACATGTATCTAACATATACATATATAAGACTAAATTGATAAAAAGGCCAAAACATGAAGTTTTATTAAATATGCCAAGATATGTAGTATTTGTGCAATTATAACAATTGTCTTTATGGCATACTATACTGACAATCTCATACTTAACCTAGATTCAATCACCCTTGTACCTAGATTGGCCTCATATCTGCTAGTTACATTTAGTGCATAGAAGACATCTGATTGCATACATAGCATAATATACCTAATTGATTTTATTGCAGATGTATAGGGAATCTCATTCATGCATTTTTGTTTATCTTCCTTCTTAGGACACTCCTTCCTATACAAGTGAACGCCATGAGACATAGGTAAGAACCTTTTATTAGACCCATCTATGCTAAACCTCTTTAGCATATTGTGTATGTATGTGGATTGGGATAGGCCAAGCAACCTTTTAGATCTATCTCTATAGATCTTTATAACCAGAATGATGCTTACTTCTCCCAAATCCTTCATGGAAAATGTCTTGGATAACCATAATTCCATACATCATGACAACTTTCCCACCTCCTAACTTCAAAACTCCTCACATCGATTAGTATGATGGAACCACTAACCCTTAATACCACCTGAGTCCTTTTACAGCAATGATGTTGTTAGGTGGTGCTCTAGACGCCACAATGTGCCAAGTTTTCTTAACCACCTTAAAAAAGGTAGCTTTGAGATGGTTTACCTCTCTTATACCCAAATCTATTTCCTGATTCCAATAATTGATCAAAGCTTTTGTTTACCCATTTTGCCACAAGCAAAACCCATAAGAAAACCTTTGTTTCCCTTGTCAACTTTGCCTGGGACAAAAAAGAAAGCTTGAAAGATATCCTTGCCTATTGTAACCATATTGCATTGGAGATAAAAAAATTTCCCGATGGAGTCACCATCCATGCAATAGTTACTAGATACTACATTATGATATCTCAAAGTCTCTAGCAAAGTGCCCAATCACTACAATGGTTGAACTCCTACATTGGTCAACAAAGTTCATTAAAATGGAAGAGGTCGTGCAAGCTTAGAAAAGCAATAAGATGCAGGGCTAGCCTAGGTAGCTCCTTCCCTGACCTAAACAAAAAATGGAAGAAAGATAGATCTAGCCTATAAGTCAGTTGCTGCCAAGTACCACTATCACAATTATTCCTCTTGATGTCCCCGAAATCCCTCTGTTAGTATAGAGATACCTTAAAGACAATTGTTGTAATGGCATGTGTAAACTCTAGTAACTCTACCTTTATTTAATTCATTACCAGAAAATAGACAAAAGTAAGAAAATATGTCAAATTATTTTTCTCTTTATTCTGAACCACTATAATTTTTCTTTTCAATTCAGTTCTGGCTCAAGTTTTCTAGAATTTCCACTAAAATTCTCAAGGTTGCATTCTAGTTCCTAAGCCCCTTCATTCTGCACCAAACTTGCCAGGATGGAAAATTAGTTAGTGATGCCCAAAAATTCTTAAAATCTCTAGAATGGTACCTCTATATCTCTTCTTTTCATGAGAAAAATCCCAGCTCAAAACTTCCTAGTATTGCCCCTAAACCATAGCTATTTCTGGAACTGTACAGTTTGCACCCTTCCAAAAATCATTGATTTCTATTGCTGTGGTTAGCTGGGAAAATCATCTCTAAATTTCCTTAAATTTTGCATAGGATACCCTCAATATGTCAGGGACAAAATCTTGGACCAAAACTCACACGTTTGGTCCCTTATCATTTCTCATTCTCTTGGCTACCCTATTCCAATTTCATTCTCGGTACCTATTCTGTTTTGCATTTATTTGGGACATCAAACCAATCCAAAATTGACTAAAATTCTTCATAGACATAGATCCACATGTGGGGAACTTAGAAAAAAATTTTAAGCTCAAATATCAACCAGTTACTTCCTCAAATATGAAGGTTCTCTTTAAAACTCAAATCTATCTCTTTGGGAATTTCAACAATGTTTGGGTTTACTTGACCCACGAGCTCATCTCTAAAAATTCCCAAATTTTCCACAATTAAGGGACAACATGTTGAGATCTTGCATGCCAAATTTCAAGCTATTATGAGGTCATTTACTCATTCTTCCATCTCACTAAGTAAAACAGTACCAAAATGGGGGGAAATAAAAAAAGCTCATATAACATCTACCACTTGGAACTTCAAGAACCATAACTTACTGAATATATACATTATTATATACAACATAACATCCTCAATTACATATTGTTCCAAAATTATACAAGTCATATCATTCTCATTTACATACTGTTCCAGAACTGAGTTTCTAACTCAAACATATACATATTGATACAAAACATTCCAAATAGCTACATAATAGTCTATTACTCCTTCCTTACTTCTTTGGAACTTTCTGGAATACTTGAAATTGATTTTAATGGAAAAGTAAGGTGAGATAACAATATCCCAGTAGCTAGTAATTTTTTTTCTTTTTTTTTTACAACAACCAATCCAACCCTTAAAACATGCCAAATATACAATTCATTGAATATAACAAGGAAAAATAACATGCCACATGCAAGGGTCATCTTCTAGGGACCATAATTTGGTTTCCTACAACCACTTGCTATCCCATACGAACAAGTGATCTAACCTCTGTTAACTCTTCTAGACCGGTCATTCTACATAAACAAAGGAGGTACTTTAACTCTTCCTCCATCACATGGCTTACCAAATTATCATAGGCATATCAATTTACTAGCTTACATTCAATAGCATACTTATGCAAATAATTATGAAACAGAAGTAGTTTTAAGGAAAAACAAGCTACCTGAAGCAAGTTTTAAGGAAAAACTAGCTACCTTAAATTTCAAATATGGCCAATGCCCCTTTTTATTTGTGTATTGTCCTCTTCTTAGCTTCTTGATGAAATTCTAAGCAAATCTTATTTCTCTTTTCTACACTTTTTCCTTCAAAGCTTCTGGATTTCCTCTAGGTGTTAACACCAACTCCAACCTTTGAAGAAAAGAAAACCATCAAAAGATTGCACTCAACTTGCTCTAAAAGTGTGTGGAATTACTTGAAAACTGGCCTTGTTTCTTTCTTTCTCTTCAAGCTCAGTCTTCCTCCATGAAAGGCCAAACTTTAGCTTATCTTTTTCTAGTTTTCAGGCAGCCTAGGGCAGAAGAAGATAAGGCATTAGATTATAATTAGTGAGGGGACGATTGGCTGAATATAATTGGCCCATGTGTCTTAAATATTTTCTTCTTCTTTCCAATATTTTCCCTTAGCTTTTCTAGGAATTCCTTCCATGTCCTTTGGTCTTGCTACCTGCTACCTCTTCTTGGCCGTGCACCACACTTAAGGAAAGGGAAAGTGTGAGTGAAATTACTAAAATACCCTAATTCACTCATTTCTTTCAATTAGGTCCTTAAATACTAGTTTAGGGTTTTTCTTTAATTCTCTAGGGGTTTATGTTTTCTAATTATCCCCATTAGATATCACACATGCCAACTAACTTAGGATGTCATATTTATCTTAAATAATTCATCTTACATTCATCTAGTTAATCTTCCATAAAGAAATTACTAAATTCTCCAAGTAATTAGATTTCCT
>JANHAO010016054.1:0-14556 GCA_026873985.1 Saraca asoca | reverse complement strand
TATTATCAAATCAATACAGAATGTACAGTCATAGATACAATAGAGTTCAATCACATTGACCCTAGGGCACCTATCAGACTAACAGGGACATTAATTATGAGCTCATTCATAATAGGCATTCGAAGGAATACAAACCATTTAAGAGAGTAAGTGAATTGATGGCCTATCTAACGGAAGCAAACCTCAAGAGAAGTCCTAGTCTTGTAGAGAAAGCATGAGCATGTCCACGAGGAACATATTAGCTATCAATGAAGCCTAAAAGGTGAAGCCATAGTTGTGCTTGAGAAAGCGTGACCACAATAAATAGTAGAGATATCCTTCAAGATGACACATCTCTTTGATGTGTTAAACAGACAAATCTTATTAGACGAGTCAAAAATCGTGTTAGAAGGCATGAATTTTACTTAGAGGAGTAAACTCGAAAGGGAATGAGATGATTTAAGAGGGATCCATTGTGCACAATTTGTGGATGCAATGAGCTAGTTACAATGCTAATCCACAAGATTTAAGATGAGATACTAAAGAGCTAGCACATCACTATCACATAACAAGTGGCAATGATATTTGCATAGTCAGCTAGAACTATATAGTCGCTTAATGGTGTAACGACAATAACCTCAAGGTATAGTAGACTATCACTACATGGTTGTAAGACAGACTTTACGGTAATGACAATGAGATTCATAATTGCTCATACACAGGCAAAGTGAAACTTAAGCTCGAATGGAGGATACTTGATGCTCATCCCCCATTAAAGCCGTTAATGTAGGGGAGCCATCATAAGGATTTGCTTGAAGGAGAAGTCTTCAAATGAGGAATATTACTTGAGAAATGTTAAGAGAAAAGGCATTAATCATCGAAGAATTTGCTATGAAGGCAATGATACTAGTGAGTGGCTACGAGGATCATAGGAAACAAGCCACTATCATCTTGGAGGAGATATCACTTGAGCGTACAAACGTAGAAGGGGTTATGAGGACTATGGTGCTAGATAGCATTGACTCCAAAAAGACTATAATGATTGAATGATACCATAAGGGTGTCAATTCAGAGAGGGTTAGAAGGATCCAATTGAGTGTGAAAGTTATGTAGTAGAAATATAATGGATTGATCGAACCTAATACGAGCAGACTTTTAAGCAAGATATGGGATTTACGAGTAGACCATGTTTTGTAAGCAAGATATGGGACTTATGCATGAACAAAATATGAGACTTGCATCTTTTACACCGGTGGTATAAGATATTAGTTGTAGAGCTATCTGTCAGTAGACGTCCAAAATACCAAACAGGTATACAAGCTATAGAGGTAGCACACACTTATGCTACAAAGGTAACAAGTCAAACCGAGAGCTACAGAAGTAGTGAGTTTGGGAGCTACAGATATAGTAAGTCAAATCAAGAGTTACGCGGGGACAATATGTTATAAGTTGCAGAAATAATGAGACAAGCACAAGTTATAAAGATAACAACCTAAATACTATAAAGGCAATAGGACAAGTGAAATTGTAGAGGTGATAGAGTCGGGAGAGCTATATAGACAGTGACACATGAGTTTGTGTTTGGACAATGAACTCGAGTCTACAGAAGTAGAATACAAAGTCTGCAGAGGTAGCATTGGTGAAGACACTAAAGTTACGGAGGCCCAAAGTTATAGAGGGAAAACAAATGTGTAATGGTATGAGTTCAAGGAAATAGAACCGAGAGGAAGTCTAGGAAGGAGCTGAAAAGTAGTGGACTGACAACAACTATCCTAAAAGCTATGTCAGGTTAAAGGTGCCATTCATCATAGCCTCTCAAATTATGTTAGCTTAAAGAGATAAGTAAGGAGTGGTTGAGGAAGTGGTTCAAATAAAGTAGGTTAAAGAACCACATGAAGATTCAAGAAGCTAGCACTTGAAAGAAGAAACCTTCATAGAAGCTTTGTCAGATTGAGGTTTCAATGAGGGCATTGGCATTTGAAGTGGCAAAGAATGTCACAAGTTAGCCTTATAAACTAATTCAATAGGTAAACGTGCTCAATTTTGGATGAAATTTGGTACAAAAATCAAGCACAAAGAAGAGGTCTTATGGTGCAAATTTGGGATCAAATGCACTTGTAGAATGTTTTTCTAAATTTTTCCTATTTTGGGGGTATTTATATCTTTTTAGCATCAATCGTTTGTTCAGTACGAGTAAAAAAGTATGTGGTTGCAATCATTGTATTTTTATTTTCGTGTCCATATGAGATGACACATTATAACCCTTAGAAGCAGCTAGGAAAAAAGTCCTTATGTCAACTAGAAAAAAGTATGTCTACTCTTATCGATATGATTTTTGCTTATAATGCTCTTTAAGAGGGGCGCATCTAGTGACCGGGTGAGCATTGTGACTTGAGTTAGGGATTAAAGTGCAAAGCTCAGAGATACTCCCCCTACATATTCAAAACTATGTAATGAGGCATATATTAATAAAATGGAGTTGTCCTTTTCCTTATTTTAAAAAGTCCCTTCTCAATATGCACTAGAGGCTTCTTGTATGGCACGTTCTTTGAAACATGATATGCACTAATGCTTCAACTAGATGCTTATGTTAGCTTGCAAACATGTTGTGCATGGATTTTGGTTGAATAGGTGATAAAATCCTTAATGTCCCGATTATCTATCCAAATGTGGCTTGAATTTATTGGAAGGTTAGCATGTTGGTCAAGAGTTAACATCATGCGCCACACGATTTCAACTAAAGAGCTACTAGCATCATGTGTCGCATGATTTCGACTAGAGAGCTACCAGCCTATGACATATATGCATACTTTCTGTCTTACGTATATGGTGACGAAGAAGGAGGTCGTGGTTTGTATGATGGGCCTGCCTTACCATATGATGTCGCACCAAACACATATTCTCTTCCACCCGTATATAGTGATGAAGAAGGAGCTTATGGTGTGTATAACATGCCTGCCTTATCATGTCCCTGAGTATGTGTTGTGTTTGAAGGTCCCATATCATCTACAAATTCCTCATTTCGCTGACGTTTTGTGCGAGCATGGCTAGATGTAGTAATTGGTTCGACATAAATTGTTAGCCTCTGAACATCAGACAATGGAGGTGGGATGTTAGTATAATGAGTTTCAAACCTATGATGCTCATCTTGAATATCCACTAGGTCAATGCTGATTTGTCCAATCCTAGACCATGATCTATTCTCTACATAGACCAGGGTCATATGTTGCAACTCCATTACAAGGTTAGTCTGTCATAGAAACAGAAGAAGAAAATTATTAATTATTATTTATTAGTTTAATCTATATAATTAGTCTTAAACACACTAAATCATACCACTGAATTGTCCATTACACCATCTGGAGTAATCCAACATATTGTCACCATTCTATATTATCTCATGTACTCATCGTTGTAATGCAATGGTCTTGACACTGGCATTTCATGCGAGATTCATTATCACCAATTGTTCCAAAGTTGAATCCACCATTGATTGCTAATGACCTAGTCCCAAGATTTTTTATCTTGTAAAGTGTACTAATGCAAAGTGTCATTCACATCTGTGTCGCGTGGTATAGGTTGCTAAAAATCAAATTGTCTCATGACTTTGTTCGCATTGTGTCACTCAACCATGTGGAAACATATCAAAGGTACTTATGAATACTAGATCCCCTATCCTACTTACAGTAGTCTAGCAGTGTTGCCTACATATCACCCTTATAAAGTTCTTGAATAATCTATTACCATAAACCACAAGCGTAATAAGGGCCACAAATAAAAATATAAATTCACACTATACTACTTCTAAAATATGCTGGTGTTATTAATCTTGTCTCCTCACCATTCTGCTTTTAAAATATATTAGTGTTATAATCGGAGCAACAAGTCGTCTCTCAGATTGGGGTTTAGAAGATAAGGGTGTCTATCCTATATTCTAAGGATAACAATTCTCATACTATCATTAAAATAAATAATATCAAGCATATATATTACTAATTATTTTATTAAATAAAATAATTAATTAATTACAATTACAAATTAGCGTAACAAATTTTAATTTGATGACAAATTTTAAACGCCGAAGCAATAATTTTTAATGTATAAGATATAAGATTTCTCCATCATCTACAATTAAAATTTCTATTTTTAACTTGATAAAAAATTAAAAACTAATGCAACAAATATTAATGTATGAATTGCTAAAAATTTTATTGTACGAAATACTAAAAATTATAAAAACAAATTGAAAATATTGTATTTTACCTGTCCTAGAAATATTTTTTTTCAACTTTAAGTGCTAAGGCTTAAAATATATAATCAAATAGAAGAAAAAAATTCATACAAAATTGTGTTACAATTCATCATATATGCATCCTACATAAATAAAATTTTTTCATGAATAAAAAATTTAAATTCTACAATTCTATTAAAACAAATCAGACAAGTCTTGTTAATTATTTAAACTTAAATGAATAAAATTCTTAAATGAATAAAAAATTCATGATACATACTATATAAATGAAATTCTGTCATGAATAAAAAATTTAAATATTTTAATTTTAATGAAACAAATAAAACAAGTCTTATAAGTTACTTACTAAGTATACTTACAAAACTTAATTTTCTTATGAATATTAAAGGATAACATTATAAAATTTAAAGCATAAAGTATTAATTAGTTAACTAATTAATGATCTTATTTTTTTCACCTATATCTATTTCAAATTCTTATTTTATTCTACTAACATAACAATTTCAAAACTATAATAACTAAATTTCAAATCTATTAATAGGAAAAAAAAATAAATAATATCATTATCATTACATCAAAGATAAATAAATAATTTTTCATACAAAAAAATCTATACAGACTAATATATAATAATTATCTAAATTAACATCTTATTAATCATGTAAAATAAAATTTAATTAAAAAATATATTTAAATAATTTTTAAACAAAAATAATAGAATATAAGAGTATAGACCTCAAAGTTTTGTTAGAGAAGGAACTAGAGGTTGGTCGAAGAAAAATTTAAAAAATAATAGCTTCAAATGCGAAAAATAGAAAACAAGAAGAGGTGAAAAAGATTTTCAAAGGAAGAGGTTTCAAAAGAGTTTCAGGAAGAATGGTTGAAGAAGAAGAGACGAAGAATATGAAATGAAGAGTATGAAGAAAAAGATGTGAAGAGTTTATAAAATGTTGAAAATATATAAAATTAAAATAGAAAAATTTTAAAAATTTTTTTTAAAAAAATAGAATGTGTATCAGGAAGGAGCACCGGCAAGAGCATGCCTGTGACTGTAACTAGTGCAGGTAGTATTAGTGTTAACAATACCAACATTTATCCATCGCACATTATTCTGATAAATAGTTTTGAAAGTGTATCAGGATAGAAAATTCTTCCCCTACCATATTATCAGAAACTACCATATAGAAAACAATTAATCAAATGCTATTTGATTAATTGCTAGAAAACCTTCCTACTTTAATTTCCTTCAATTATATATTATATCACATTTATTTTTTACATTTTATTTTGAAAGTGTATCTAAAAAGAAATTGTGATTTAAAAAATACAAAAAAAATCAAATTCAAAATATTAGTTGATTCTAAATCATTATAAATAAATTAATGCATTATCGTATATTTGGAGGATTCACATAAAAAAAAAAGTCATTAAGATAATAAAATTGCGATAAAGATTTGTGTTAGTCTACTATGAAATTTTCTTGGAAACTACAATATTACTTCAACTTTTAGACTTGTATATAAGCAGCAGAATTAGCGTATCGGCATCACACTTGATATCCAATTCTATGGCTTCTGAGAAAGAGGCTGCTCTTGCAGCCACTCCCTCCGACGCTCCAACCATGTGAGTTCCATTTTACTATTTCTCTTACATCTTTTTCCTGCTGTTGCTTTTGCAGTTTGATTGTTCGTTTTCAGTTATTACTGCTTCATTTCATTGGATTTCGGCTTCTCTGGCAGCGATTTTGTTGCTTAATCGGTTCTCTTTAGATCGCTGGATCCTTGATGCGTAAAACCCTAAAAAGCTTGCATTTTTATATAGTTTATTTCAGTGCGTAAATTTTTCTGTTGTTTCACATTCAAATCTTACGGGAAGCGTGCAATTTTATGCCCATTAAGATTTTTTTTTTTAGTAATCCCCTATCCATTTTTCTCCACACAAATATTTATTTGAAGTTGGCAGTTTGCTTTTGCTATTTTTGTTTCGGATTTGATGGTATTTAATCGCTGTATCCAAACGGATATGTATATGTTAGAATTTGAAGCACCCAGAATCCCAGGGCAACAAAAGGTTCTTCTTTGTGCTTGAAGCTAGGCATTGAGATATATCTCTGAACAGAAACTATATGAGCTCGTATAGTTAATATCTTTGGATCGTTTTGTTATTTTGCTCAGATTTGACAAGATCATCAATAAGGAAATCCCTTCTACCGTGGTTTATGAGGATGATAAGGTACAGCCTCATGGTCTATCACTCTCTTTTAATGCCCGCATACTTTATTTTAGTTTTTTTGTTAGTAGGAAGCTAGCTTTCTGTTTCTCCAACAGAATTTTTGTTAGTTTCCTTATTAATATTTCCAGTCCTCACTGACTAGAGGCATCAATTCCCATTTTGTGTCTGAACTCTGTCTGAAGGACCTTGCTAGATTTTTCTCGAGGACCTCTTATTGTCTCTAACAGTTAGTTACAAGGAAAAAAAAACAGCAACAAATAAACCGCAAAAACATAGATTCAGAAAATTGTTGTATTTGAATCTTTTGTGAAAGTTAGTAATTTCTTCTTTTGCTATCTATTTTCTTAACTATCAATGGAGTTTTGGCTGGTAACTTCTTACCATTTACCACTCTTCTGGTCATGATATGTTTTGAGTGTTAGTTGATATAATGGTGTGTCATAGCAATTGATCATCATATTCTGTCATTTATGGGCAGGTTTTTGCCTTCAGGGACATATCGCCCCAAGCTCCAACGCACATTCTAATCATTCCAAAGGTCAAGGATGGGCTAAGTGGTCTGTCAAAGGTAATTTTTTCAATGACTTGTTTTGATGTGCCCATAGACATTTTATGCTGTCCCACAGCCTACTATATTTTAACACTATATAGGGCAGCTGATATGACAGATATGAGGTTTCCTATTTTCTTGGATCTTGGTAGTTTGGGTGGTTTTCAGTTCCTCGTATTTAATTGAAATTTATTTGATTTGGGGCTTTTGGCCTTTGAAGTCTAGAGTTGAAACTACTAGTCTACTTCTATTGATTCCTTAAACCTTCTTAATTACATCTTCATGGAATGATAAAGTTTGGAGACTTTTGCTTGATGTGTTAGAGTTTCTTGCTAGATTTTGTATCCACTGGAAACAAGGTCATAACATAATCACACATTCTGAAAAAAGGGATAGTATTAATGATTACCGAGCCTTGTGGCCAAACTTACTTACCTTCTCTCTTGAATCCTGTGCATGGCTACTTTATGCACCCCTCGGCACCCCCAAATATGTCTCTCCTCCTCTGAAATCCATGCTGTACCACGCTTCAGTTTTTTTTGGCTAAAACTCTAGATCCATAAAAATTTGTTTTTTTTTTTCATAGCAAGTTCCTCTTTTGCTTCCCCCTTGTTCCCTTCCTACATTGCCTCTACTCTGTTTCATATTCCAGAGTCACTAGTGTTTTCATTACCAAGCTTTATTTTACCCTGAAAACATTCACGGAAACTTGTTGATCAGATTTGCTTATTAGTTATGTTTATGTATGGTCTACTATGGCTTTGTTCTACAGGCTGAGGAGAGGCACTGTGAGATTCTTGGCCGCCTTCTTTACACTGCCAAGGTGGTGGCAAAGCAAGAAGGCCTTGATGATGGGTACAGAGTTGTTATCAACGATGGGCCAAAAGCATGTAAGTGCTATTGATATTTTAGTTTGCATTTGTCTATGCTCTCATCAGGCGTAATTTCTTATGTGTAATTTTCATATTGAGTTGAAATTTGTTTTTGGCAGGCCAATCAGTCTACCACATTCATGTGCACCTTCTTGGGGGCCGACAGATGAACTGGCCTCCTGGCTAAGATGCAGGAAAGGATTCATAGTACGTCAAGGACTTGCAAGATCCCCAAGCAGTAATATTATATCATCTGTGCATTTGCTGTCTATGAATAATGGATTCAAGCAACTACAATGTACTTACATGTTACTTGAAGTTGAATGGATTATGTTTAGAAGTCAGATGACCAGAATTAAGTGTGTTTGCACCTGTTTAAGGAATTTAAGCTAAAGATAATGTACGATGCGGTTTTTTATTTCTGTTTCTTAATGGCCTTCCTTCCGTGCAGTATTTTAACTCCCACACCAACATCAGGATTCAGTATGTCTCTGGTGTTGTAGTTCGGAGACCAAGTGTACTACTTTAACTCAATGTTGCTTTTTGTTTTCATATGCGAGAGTATGTCAATGTTGGTTTATATAAGCACTCATTTGGTTGCAAAAAAAAGAAGGAACATTTGGTTGCAAACAAGAAGATATGCTTTGATTTGGTTTGTTAGAGGATATGGGTATGGGAATAGAAGTGGATGTTTGAGAGTATGGGGTTTACAGTCGAACCCTTTTTTCTTTTTTTTTAATAAGAGGATGTGAGAGTCAAGGCCAAACATAAAATGTGTAAGAATAACATCACTATCTTGATATAGTATGCCTATTTTTAACCTCCTAAACTGACAAGATACTACAAGGAATTCAAGATATGCTCTGATTTGGTTTGTTAGAGGATATGGGTATGGGAGTAGAAGTGGATGTTTGAGAGTATGGGGTTTACAGTAGAACCCTTTTTTTTCTCTTTTCAATAAGAGGATGTGAGAGTCAAGGCCAAACATAAAATGTGAGAATAACATGACTATCTTGATATAGTATGCCTACTTTTAACCTACTAAGCTGAAAAGATACTACAGTCTAATTTTGAAAAAAGCTAGGTTGGTTTACATTTGTTGAAGGCATTAGATAATTAGTGATGCTAAAGATTTGTATGTGTTAAAATTCGTTTTTCCAACAGAAATAAAAAAAAAAAAAATTGTATTACGTCTCATCTTCGTGGAGTTGTGTTATTTATACATGGTATATTAACTTTTAATTTGATATTTTTAGAGTAGTGCTATTTGCACAAGATATACTAAATTTTAATTTAGTATTTATCTATGGTAAAATTTGAATTAAATTGATTTTATTTGCTTAGAGCATATATGATTAATTTGATTGATTCAAATTGTATATGTACATAAGTGAGAGATGTTATAAAAGAATTGTGTATGCAGAGTGATATTTTTATAAAAAAAAAAGAAAGAAAGAAAATTGGATACCATGAATATGGTAGAGGTATTACGTTCAGTTCCTCTTGATATTTTAGAAAAAGAAAGGTGATATTTTTCATTTAATATTGATCAAAAGGCCATTTAATGGGAGTATGTGTGGAAGAGATAGAGATTCGAATTTTTCTTTTGTAAATTACATCATCATATTAGTGTTGAATGATGTAATCCAATTAATTAGTTTGAAACATGTCTATTTCAAACATATTGTGTGGTGCAGAGTTAGAAGGGAATGAACTGTGCTCACAGATCTCAAATGTAAATGCATTGAAATTCAAATGAGACTTTCTAAGTGTAAAATTAGTAATATTAATGGTGATTTGATGCACAACTTCTTCATAAGTATTAATTGATTATATTGTTTGATTGATTATTAATTGATAAAATAAAGGAAGTAAAACTTCCTATAAAATATAAAAAAGTTGCTTACTCACCCTTTCTTTAAATAAGGGAAGAAGGAAGTCGTTTAGTTCACATAAACAATAAATTTTCATAAAAAATCAAACTTTTTTAAAAGCAAATTTTCTTATAAATTTTTTGAAAAATATTCAAAGTTCTTTAGTTAACAATAAAAATTTAAGAAGTTCTCGCAGGAAATTCTTCTTACTTCGAATGAGAGTAAGTAACCAACTTCTTACAAAATGTAGAAAGTAATACTTTTCAGAAAATCTTCCTTCTTTCATTTTACCAATTAGCAGGCAACCAAACAACATATCTATATTTTAATTTCTAGGATATTTCGTATGTAACTTTGTGTCAATCAAATGATATCTAAACAGACATTTCTATAAGAACTTTTAATTTCTATTGCCAATTAAATAATTTTTAACATTTTTTAAAAAGTTCATAAGAGAATTTGTTTTCTAAGAAATTCAACTTTCTATGATAATTTAATTTCTGTATAAATAAAATGAATTAGCATAAACCAAGTGAAAACCTATCCCCTCCTAGCAAAACTTCATTATCAAAAAATGAAAAATAGAATTAAGGATTAGTCAACAAGACCAGCAGCAACAACAACAAAAGCTTTTATTGTCATTGACATTTATATCTTTTTCCACCAACGGATTCGATGATGAGATTAAGCAGCTAAGTAAACTTTATTAGCCCTAAAAAACAGATTGAGAAAAAGGATTGAAGACTTCAAGTCTCCAACCACTCAACCACTTTTGAAGCCCAATATTGAAAATGTCAAAGATTGTCATAAAGGAAACTACCTTCGCCTCCATGCTGGCAAAATAAAAGCAACAAAAACAGGTGGCTATTTCTCTGTATATAACATAAATAACCAAATGCATTTATACTACACTGACTGTTTGATAAACAAAAAAAAAAGGCTTGGGTTTCGATTGTTTTTGCCATGGCTTCTCTTGCACTTCTTTTTTCTGTTTTTTTTCATCCCAGAAGCCTGGTCTTCTTTACAACACTCCCTTCTTCTGATGAAGCTACAGATAATGAGGCTTCAAGCTGGGATGTGACATGGGGGCAGATAAAAGAAAGCAGCAACTTTAACAATGAGTTGAAGGAGAAAATTGAAAATCTTCTTCAGGAGCCAAGAGTTTGTGTTGATTTGGTTTAGTGTCAGAATTCTGGTCTGTAGTTCTTTGTCTTTTCTTTGTTCGCTCACACATGCGAAATACTACATTGTGAAGACTTGCTAAGATTTATGTACGAAGGAAATTCCAGAACAAAGATTTGCTTGATGTGATGATGTGGTGTTTTAAAATAGGATGGAGGCCTTCATGGGGCAATCTGAAAATTGAACTCGGGATCTGTCGCACCCTAAGTGAGAATCATACCACTAAACCAAATGCCCTGGGCCGATTGCTTGCTGATTTGTCTTCCTTCACTGTCATATCCCGCTTTACTTAATACCTTTGGAATAAAAAAAATAAAATTCAATTCATGAACAATTTTAAATATAAATTGAATTTTCATTTTTCTTGTAATTTCAAATAAGGAATAATATATTTGTGACTTGTAATAGAAAGTAATATTTTGTAATAAAATAATTATCTGACTGCTATGATGGAGTAAATTACATTGATCTCTATGAGACAATTTCTTATTGTTATGTTAAATTTAAAGTGAAATATGTACAAAATTAGATATAAGAAAGATTGTCTTTATAATTTCATCCAACCCAGTTGAAGACACTGTAAATTAACAAAGACAATATATAAAACAAGACAGCAGATAAAGGCTTCAAAGAAATTTCTAATCTTGTTTCCAACTTGATTTTTATTTGTTTTTAAATGAACATTTCAGTTTTTTTGCGGACAGTGATTTACATAAATAAATTAATAGCATTGGAGGCTAAGCAATAGTTACACTGATCAATTTGGCTGAGACTAGATTGCCATTTTAGTTGAAGGTGACATTTTGCTATTGATTTGCTTGAACAATTAAAGAGACTTAAAATTATGAGATTGGACATTTTACACTTTAGGAGATAAAGTGAAATATTATATCTATTAATGTAAAAAATCAATAATCTAGCATTTTATAAATAAGAGATAATTGAAGGATCATTTTTAAATTAATAAATTTTTTATCTATAAATTTTCCTATCAGCGATTATAATATTATATTTTACTTTTTAAAGACATTTTACACTTTTAAGAAAATAAATTAAAATTTTTATAATGGTAAAATAGATACTTCAACAAAAATAAAATGATGAGGAGAGAGGAGAAGACTTATTGCAAGTACTTAAGATTTGATAAGTACCTTAAGAGGATTAGACCCAAGAGGGCCCAAACCCACAAACGCCTTTTCCTCACCTACTTTGTGGATTAATTTATTACTTCTTCCCAAAATAAAGCTAGTTTCACAGCCGAGTTTTCACATTTTTATACATAATTTGCATAGGTGAAAATTTTTTAGTTGAATTAGCCATTTTTTAAAAAGCTTAAATTTGATTAACTATTAGTATAAAATTTTTTACATTATTAATTAATAAGAAGATGATATGTTATTTTAAAACAAAGTAAAAATAATTAAGAATTTTTACATTTAACAATTTTTAATGATATATGACGATTGATATTGATAATCGGTCAATGAGAGGTTCTGAAATCCAAATTATAAGAAAAATTATGAAAAATGCAAAAAAATAACAAAAGCAGAAAGAACAAGATGAACACTAAGGGTTTTTAACGTGATTTGGCTAAAGTCAATATGACTCTTACGTCCATGATGGTTGTATTTGGTGTTGTATGGATCTTCTCTGTAGTGTTTAACAGAGTTACAATATAAATATTCTCTCACTATTTTAGCAAAGTTTTTGCATATATTTTTTTTATAATAATTTTTCCCTATTTATAGAGGTAGGAGGTTACAAAAGTAATTTGATAAATTGTAAAACTATCTTTTCTACCGCATCAAGCAATAAATGCTAGGTAATTTACGGTTGATTTGTCGGTTGGGAGTATGTGCCACAAGCTGTTAACTAGATTTTGGTATTTCGTACCTATGCTTGGGATAGCTCGCTTGGCGACTTGAGCTTGCGTTGGGCCACCTGTCGGCCAGTTCCCGTGACCTCACTCTGGAATGGGCTAGGCCCTTCTCAGCTGGGCTAGTCCATTGGGCCTTTGCCAACCCATTTCATATAGTCCCAAAAGTACCCATAACATTAGCCCTTAACTCTCAATTTGCTCTGCGAACTGAAAGTTATTTGCTGGCAAAGTCCTTACTTGCAGTCTGTAGTGTTGTCAAGTTCTTGCTTACAATCTATCATGTTATTAAAATCTTCACTTATGGCTTGTAGTGTTGTCATTTCAGGCTTCAATCTTATCACTTTATCTGCATCAGATCGTGCATCTATGCTTTATAGCCTTTGGTGTGGCAACCTTGCTCTTTTTTGGGCCATTTGATCAAGAGCAGCTGGATAGCCTATGGATTCGTTGGTGTGGCCAGACTGGTCTATATAAGGTGTGAAAAACTTTCTTCCTTTTTCACAAAATGATCCAATGGGTGTGTTAGCTAAGCCCCCTATGTTTCCGATGGTTCAGATCTTTGATGAAGTGTTGCAAGGTATGGATGGCTTGCTGCGACAATTTCTCTCTAAGGATCTTGGGAAGTTTTGTTATAGGAAGGTTCCATAGACAATTCCTCTCTAAGGATCTTGGGAAGTTTGTTACCTTTCTCCATAACCTCTTCATGGTTATGCTGAATAATGCAGCCCTTTCACTTTTGTTCTTTGGCGTCTTTGCATGATGGGTTAAGCCTCGGGGGCATTCAAGTTGTGAAAGAAGCTTTCAGCTTGGGAGGAGAACAAGGAAGAGTTGGAGCAGTTCAGCTTGCTTGTTGATCATCCAACTTGTAAGAATTCAGCTCTTCCTCTTAGGATATGTTAGTTATAGGCTTGCTTTGATTTGTACCTTGAATTTTCATGTAAACTCACCTCGTTGAATGAAGTTTTTAATGAATGAACCTTTTTCATGATTCTTATGTGTCATGTCGGGTGTTCTGTATATTACAGGAGATAACATGTAGGTTGACATGAATAAATTTTTGTAAATCATAGTTAAACCAAATATTAAGTTGAACGACCAATTAGTCATATTAATGCTTCTTGGTTGTCAATGAATTCGAGCACCAGAGTGCCTTAGCTGATAATAAGTTTGAGCATCGAAGTGCCTGAGCACCTAAACTAGCACAATGTTGAGTGTCCAAGTAGGTCACATGAGAGCTGCACCTCGGCCAACATGAATTTTGACCAGGTAGGTCACATGTGTTCGATGCTTAAGAAAGTTAGTCGTGAGCATGTCAAGTAGTAAGTCATGTGCATACAGTGCTTGAGGAAGTTGGTCTTATGCAGGCAGTGGAAGGTCGCATATATACAGTGCCTAAAAAAGCTGGTCACATGCACGTCAAGCAAGAGGTCACATGAGAGCTGTAACTTTAAATATGAGGTTACATAAAAGTTATGACTTTAACTAGCATGAGTATGGTATGATTTGAGAGCTATGGTTCGTTGCTTGCGATACACAATCTCGCAGGTCATTCAACATACTTCTCATTTTATCTGTGACTCTTGAGTTTCTGCCATTTAGCCGTGTGATTATTTTTGCTTCGATGAATGTTTTGTTAGTTTGAAATAGGTGTCCTAGAGTCAATTTGATTGGGCTCTATTGCATCTATGACTATACTTTTTGTATTGATTTGGATATTATAAAGGTTGTATATTCAT
>JANHAO010016053.1:0-14546 GCA_026873985.1 Saraca asoca | reverse complement strand
AAAGACAAGAATAGAAGTAAGGAAATTAGACGGACTAATTTTCTATTACAAGGCTACTTCAGAGAAACATGATGTCTAATATGCAAAAAATTAAACAGGGAAACAGAGAAACACAGCGGAAAGAGTAGTAATAATCAAAACATAAAAATGATCTATAGAGATTCATAAACTCACCTATTTTTCCAAATAAAGTGAGCTACAGTGCAGAGAAGACCTTTAATCTCAACGATCTTGTAGAATAGCCATAGAATGATAGAAATATCTCTAAAAATGTGCCTAGGATTAGTAACCAAGTTAACATTGTGAAGAGTAAAATGGAAGACTTGCTCACTCATTTTCTTGCACAAGAAAAAGTGAAGTATAGCCTTTGAATCAAGAGTGAATAGAATAACTAATTATATGTGTTTTTTTTTCCAATTCTGATTCATCTCACTTATATAGTAACATTAGTTACATTACCCAAAAAACATATCTTTTGATTACCTAATGATTACATACACAAAAGTCATAACCATAACACTTAATTCTATCATTATCCTATAATAATGAAAAGTAGATAAGCTTAAAAACCATACATGAGCAATCAAGAGTTCTTTCTCTTATTCTTCCTCTCTTTCTTAGTGGATATAAGAAATGAACACATATTTAATTTCTAATAAGCCCAATAAATTTCCCACTATTGGTGTTGTTAATTTTCACCTTTTTATTAGTAAATTAAACATGATCACATATGTAAAAGATTGAAAAGATAACTTTTTCTTTTTCACACATTTGATCCACCTAGATGAAAAATAGGCTTGATTTATCTTGAGAAATGAAACAAAAGACACATCTTTATCTTTCCTCAATAATTCTACCATGAATAAGAAACAACACATGTTAGAATTTAGAAAGCCTTATATTTCTTATTCCATGTAACAGTCATTTGGATTGAGATTATATCATAAGATTTGTTGAATACTAATTAGAGTGGACTAATATTGATGACAAGGTTCCCAAAGAACATATCACTTAGGTGCTAATACCAAGGAGCTTCACCAACAACTAAATCTATTAAGTGTAATCTTATGTGCACATTTAGATATTTGTTCTCACTAGCTCAAATATTCCAACAGCTCTTAATCCCACAAGATGAAACTTGTAACCACTTCAATCAAATGAGACAACCCAAACCAAAAAATAACAAGACTAAAAGCATACACTCTATGCATATTTGCAATAAGGGTGTGTGACAACTAGGCACAAAAATGAAACCATCCCACCATGAAACTTTTAGGTATACATGGGAGATTTTTTCTTAACCTAGATTTGACTACATGTCATAAGTATACGAGATCACAAGATAACCCATAAGTTATCAAGCCAATGATCCTATGAACATTAACCAAGTTTGGGATACCCCAAAATCTAGCCGATACATATTAATTTGGCTATTTTTAATCTTTTTGTTGAATAGGAACATATCATTAACTTATGAAACATATCAATGAATAGTAACTAGCTCATTAGGAGCCCCAACTCATAAATTTCAAAGGAAAGGACCAATCTATAAGGCCTTTTACACAGTAGCCACCCGAGCTACAAACTTGGCCTCCATCATGGAGAAAGCCTTGCAAGTCTACTTCTTACTACTCTAAGAGATAGCTCTACTATTGGGCAGAAAAATATAACTAGATGTAAACTTATAATCATCTCTATCCCCATCCAAATCAGCATCAATACACCTTTGTAATTGTAGGTTACAACCTTAGTAACATAACTAATAATCCTTAGTACCCTTAAGATATCTAAAGACCTATTTAACACACTTTTAATGCTGTTGTCTTCGATTAGACATATAACAAGCTAGTAGACCTACTGTTTGGCTAATGTCTAGCTGTGTTCATAACATAACATACATTAGGCTTCCAAATCACACTAAGATGCAAAATAGTTTTCATCTCCTCTTTCTCTTCAGGAGTGCTTGGGCATATTGACCCATCAAGCTTATAATTGCAGGCTAAAAGAGTACTCATTACCTTAGAATTGTACCAACATAAGTTTCTTGTGACAGTGCCAACAAACTCTTAGATCTATACCTCAGAATTTTAGCTCCAAGGATATAAGCAACCTCACCTAAATCCTTCATTTTGAAGGTACGCCATTTCTTGATTGTATGCACTAATTCTAAGTTATCACTAGCCAACAGAATGTTATCCACATAAAGTGACATTATTGCAAACTTATGCTTTGAGTGCACCAAATGTACACAATGGGCCTCATCTAGCATCTTGAAACTAAAATTCATGACTAACTCATAGAATTTGAAGTACCATTGTCTTGAAGCTTGCTTGAGATCATAAATAGACTTCTTAAGTTTACAAACTTTATTCTCATGATTCTTTTTGAGAAAACCCTTTGGTTGTTCCATAAATCTCCTCACTCAAATCACCATTGCGAAAGGTAGTCTTAACATCCATTTGGTGCAATTCCAAATCAAGTTTAACAAGAATGGCTAGAATCAACTTAATGGAATTAAACTCTACTATAGGTAAGAATGTATCTTTTTAATCAATCCCCTTTTCTTGAGTTTACCCCTTGGTAACCAAATGTGCCTTGTACCTTTCTATATTCCTATCTACATTTCTCTTTATTTTGAGAACCTATTTGCTCCCAATTGGCTTTCAACCTTGAAGGAGATCCACTGATTCCTATACTTGATTAGCATACATTAAATCTAATTCATCACTCAATGCAATTAACCAATTCTCACTATTTGGATGATCAAGAGCTTCCTTCTAATTGCATAGCTCATTATCTAGAGATGTGGCCAAGTAGGCCTCACTTTGATTCAAAATTCACCACTTAGGTGGTTTGAATTGCCAAGTGAAATGATGAAGAAAAGGAAGCTTAGTAGGGGTTTGCTCACTAACATCTCCCTCACCATCAGAATTAGAATGCACTTATTGAGGTTTAGAAACTTTAATGGGTTAAGTCAACTCATGATGAACATTATGATCATGCTAAGCAACCGTATCCTCCATAGGTTGATCAGGATCAAGTTCAACATTTTGATTGGCCATTGGTGGTTGCACTAAGCTCCCACTCAGAATAACAGCACTTCCACTTGACACAAAATGTCCAAATCAATAAGTTTGTATAGGGTTTGTGACTTATCAATAGTCCCTATAGATGGAAACTCAGTCTCCAAGAAGGTAGCATCCCTTGACTTGAATTCAACCTTTTTATCCTTTTGCTCCAAATTAATGAATACATATCCACTGGAGTGTTCAAAATAGTCAAGAAAAACACATTTCCTCCCATGTGGCCTAAGTTTACTAAACTTATGATTCAGAGTAAGGACATAAACTGCACAACCCTAAAGCTTGAGATTACTCAAAATAGGCTTTCTAATAGTCTAAAGCTCATAAGGAGTAGAAGGGATAGATTTGGAAGGCAGTCTATTGAGAATATCGATGGTCGTGAATAGGGCTTCTCGCCAAAAAGAGAGATCCAAGTTAGCCTCTGCCATCATGGTTTGTACCATATCAAGGAGAGTCTAGTTTTTCCTCTCTACCATTCCATTCTATTGAGGTGTGCCAGGGATATTAAGTTATTTTTCTATTCCCTTTTCTTTACACAACCTCTTGAATTTGTTGGATAAGTACTTAGCACTCTAATTAGTCCTTAAGGACTTGATAGCTTGGCTCAATTTGTTCTCTACTAAATAAACATAAGATCTGAAGTGACTTAACATTTCACTTTTGTATTTCAAAAGATAGACATGGGTATAATGAGTACAATCATTCATGAATGTCAAAAACCACCTATGACCAAGTCTTGATACTACATTTAAAGGTCTACATACATTGGAATGAATTAATTACAACAAATAGTTACATCGAACACCTTTCTAAATGATTTATGAGTAACCTTATTGGCAAGATAAAACTTATAAGTTAAGAGTGAGACCTCAGATAATGATCCATGTAAGCCACTTTTGGCTAACTTATGCATCCTATTTTGGCCAATATGTCCTAACCTTAAATGCTAAATAACTTGATCATTTGACTTCATAATAAGGCAATCACCTAAAGAACTACTACCATTAGCAATAGTATATAACATAAAGAAACTATCTTTAAGAAAAGAAGAACATAACTTGATATTATTACGAGAAATATCCAATACACCATTATAAAAATTCAAACTAAAACCAAAATGCATCAAACAAGTTATAAAGATTAAGTTTCTCCTTATTTCAGGTATAAATAAAACATCCACCAATATTAGATGGTTTCCATTAGACAAAGGTATTTTGCAAATTTCAATGCCTTCTACTTCCAAACGAGAATTGTCACCTACAAAAACCCACTTGGTTCCAACACTAAGCTTTCTATAGGCCATTAATAAGTCTTGATCCTAAGCTATGTGGTTTGTTGCTGTTGAATCAACAATCCACAAAGAGTTAGATTTTGTCATTAAAATATATGATGGCACATGTGCATACGAAGTAGAGAATATTTGTACCAAAGGATTTTTATAGTCTTTAGCAAAATGACCCTTCAAGCCATAACTAAAACATTTGATTTTTGCTTTACTTTTTGGCTTCTTGTGCTTTTCATCAATTTTCAATTTCTTAGTACCAGAATTGGAACCTTCCCTAAAGAACTTTCTTTTTTTCCAACCCTTATTCTTCTTTTTCTTTCATGAAAAAGATCCCTCAGCAACTTATGCTTTGGATAGGTTCTTGATGTCCATTACCTCATCCTCTAATAAAAGATGCTTGGTAGTATCATCAAAGGTCTTAATCTTTGAATCATGGCATAAATTGATCTTAATCAAGTGCCAATCATTATCAAGAAGGAATCGGATAACTACTTGCACTTATTGCTTGTCAGTCAATGTATGTCCAATTCCTTTCAAGCTTAAGATCATGTGAGACATCTCTTAGAGGTGATAGGACATGTTATGTTTTGACCTCTTTAAATAATTCTCAAACTTAAGGAATAAGGCCCTTTGTTTCTTTAAAGAAACATTTCTATACTTGGTTTTCATGATGTCCCATATTTGTCAAACCAATCATGGTAAAGTCAACCATTAGATTGTCAGTCATTGCACTAAGCAAGGTGACCTGAGCTAAGGTGTCTTTTCTTTTTAGAGCCTTATACTTGGTCTTATCCATATTTGATACTTCTAGAGCCAACTTTAGAAGTGTAGTGCATATCATCTCGAGTATACCCTGTTTAATGAGCAAAAATTGAATCTTCTATTGCCATAGAGGATAGTTATCCCTATCAAGCTTCAGATCTTTGTTCAGCTTGACCATAATGCCTTTTATGGTAGTAGCTATACTACATCACGTAATTTTATACCCATTAACATATTCATTTTCATAACAAGGCATATATCACAAGAATTGATCAAAAAATAGCTAATTTATGCTTAAACAAACTAAAGATAAGCATTCTCAGCCTATAATCAAATCTATTTAAGCATAAATTTGATTATTCCAAATAAAATCATTTATTTATGCCTTGAAATAATTTATTTACAAGGAATTACTTTGTGAGCTTAAAAAAAATCTAGCTAAAGTTTTTATGCTTTTGAGTCACTTTTGAATAAAAAGAAAAAAAATTTACCATACAAGTCCATTAACTTATCAATTTCATACCAATCATGAAAATCACATAAGAAAAAACATTCAAGATCCTAAATTACTTGCCAAAGACTATGTTCTACACCTATAAACATGTTTCTATAACTAGATGCTCTGATACCAATATTATGATTTTTATTTATTTTTTATCAAAAATAAATAAAAATGATCTATAGAGATTCATGAGCTCACCTATTTTTTTTTTCAAACAAGGTAAGCTACAATGCATTGAAGACTTTTGATTCCAACAATCTTATAAAATAGCCTTAGGATGATAGAAATAGCCCCAAAAATGTGCATAGGATTAGCAACCAAGTTAACACTATGAAGAGTAAAATGGAACACTTGTTCACTCTCTTTTGTGCATAATAGAGACTAAAGTATAGCCTTTGAATTAAGAGTTAATAGAATAATCGAGTGTGTATTTTTCTCAAATTATAATTCACCTCACTTATATAGTAACATCAGTTACATTACCTAAAAAATATGTCTTTTGGTTGTCCAATGGTTACATACCCAAAAGTCATAACCATAACACTTAATTCTATCATTATCCTATAATAATGAAGTGTAATTAAGCTTAAAAATCATACATGAGCAATCACAAATTTTTCTCTTATTCTTCCTCTCTTCTTCAATTGTTATAGGAGATGAAGACATGTTTAATTTCTAATAATAAGCCCCATAAATTTTCCACTATTGGTGTGGTTAATTTCCACTTCATTGTTAGTAAATTAAACATAATCACATGTGTAAGAGATTAAAAATACATAGTTTTTCTTCCTCACACATTTGATCCACCTAGATGGAAAATAGGCCTAAATTATCTTAAAGAATGAACCAAAAGACACATCTTTATCTTTCCTTAATAATTTTGTCATAAATGAGAAATAACACATGTTGGAATTTAGGAAGCCTTTTCTTTCCTATTTCATGTAACAGTCATGTGGATTGAGATTGCCTTATAAGCTTTATTGATCACTAATTAGAGTGAGCTAATATTGATGATAAGGTTCACAAAGGCCATACCACTTAGGTGCTAATATCTAGTAGCTTCATTAATAACTAAATCCATCAAGTGTAATCTTGTACTCGCATTTGGATATTTATGCTTACTAGCTCAAATATTCCAACAAGGCTACTGTTGAAGGTGGATTTTAGTTAGACCCAAATCTAGCTAATAGAGAGGGTTCTTTGGGGACCTTAGCTGTTTCCCGATTAATGAGGTGTCGAAAGAGTGTTAGGCAACAAGTGGGAAAAGAGGAGAAAGAGATACACAAAGATTTAACATGGTTCGGCCAAATTTGGGTGGCACCGGACCCTACGTCCGTAGAGATATTTCTATTAATTCAAAGGATTGTTTACATGATTTCACTGTTCAATAGAGTTTCTGCTAGTGCTATTTATTTTACTGCCTCTCATTGCTCTCTTCTTTTTTACAATAATCCTAGCCCCCCATTTATAGAAGCATGGAGGGGTACAAATGGAACTAAGTTAACTATACATCCGTTACATCAAAAATTAAATGTACAAGACTGCTTAGGGTGCTATAGATTAGCTTCTGCAAATTATCTACTATGGATGGGACCTGATGGCTGCATTTGTAGAATGGTGGTGCAAGTTGTATGTTGTCTTTATGCTTAACTTTGGCGAGCTTTTGGCTGAATGGGGCTATGTCTTAGTGAGGTTGAACTCATTTGTTGAGAATGTCACCGGCCTGTGACCCCAAGTTGGCACGGTCAGTGAGCTCTGTCCTTTAGCAAGCTAGATCCTCTTTAGCAAGCTATGACTTTTCGTATAGTGAGCTCATTTCTTTGATAAATGTGGTTCTTTTTGGACCTCTACTGGCCCACTCCTTAGTGTCGAATTTCACTGGTAACACTAGCCCCTTAACTTTCAGTTCACTTTGTAGACTGGGAGTTACAATTTATTCTGGAAGGGTCTTCTTAGTCAAAGTCTTTGGCATTTATCCTGTCATGTTGTCTTTTCAAACTTCACTTCACCTGAGCTAGACCATGCTTCTTTTTAGAGTGCTATCCTTAGCCATTAGCGTGGCAATTCCATCCTTTTCGAACCGTCTGATTAGGGGTAGTCATTTACCCTCTGGTTCCTTCAACTAGCCTAATTAGTCTATATAACACTTGTGAAGTTCTTCAAGTTTCTTTAACAAGGTATCTGAATGGAGATCACAATTAAGCTCCTTGTTATTCTGAAAGCTTGGCTTCCGACAAAGCTTTTTGAGGCGTGTATGGCCTACTGCAGAGGATTTCAAGGCATGAACATGACTCTTGTTGGACTGCTCTTTATGCTAGCCCTAGGAAAGTCTTATGTAGATCTTAGGTTACCTCTTCATAGCCTTACCATGATTTCCAACCTTGCCATCCAGATTCCTGGCCTTTTCTAAATTGCTCTAGGCTTAGTTCAGGAGGAACCTCTAGCTTAGGAGGGATATAAGCAGGAGTAGTCAGGTTTTCTAGTTTTCCTACTGGTGGGAGTTCGTCTCTCGATAGCTGGCTCTCTGCTTTCAACATTAGCTCCAGGAGCTTTCATCTTTGCTTCTGTACTTCCCTCTTTTAATGTAAATTTACCTTGTGAAATGAGGCCTTTTTATTGAATAAAATTCTTTGTATGGATTTTGATTGTTGTATTGGATGTCTTCATTTGCTTCTATTTATTGTTATAGTTTAATGGAATATTTTCTTGGCCAATTGGCTATAACTTTTGTGTAATAAGCTTTGGTATATAGCTGCCCTGTTTAATGACAAATAGAATTTGGCCAGGTTACATG
Organism: Saraca asoca; assembly: GCA_026873985.1. NCBI lineage: Eukaryota > Viridiplantae > Streptophyta > Magnoliopsida > Fabales > Fabaceae > Saraca > Saraca asoca. Next base: position 6,120 of record JANHAO010016053.1, on the reverse strand, counting down.
TGAGCTACACTTAGAAGGACCTTCTTAGCAAGCTAAGATCATTCTCCCTCTTTTTTTTCCCCTTGTTCAGGTAACTAAGTTGATTCTAACGTCTTTGCTCCTTGTTGAGCTCCTAGCTCTTTAGATGGATTTTGAGAGTTTAATAATGCCTTCGCACCTTAATGAGCTCATAGCTATGCTGGAATTTGAGTGCTTAATAGTGTCTCTGTGCCTTAGCGAGCACATAGCTACGCTGGCACTGTGAGTATTTAGTTGTGCCTCCACACCTTAGTGAGCACACAGCTATGCTGGCACATATTCATCAATTCATCTATGGAATGAGCTCTAAGGGACCTCAGCTTAGGAAGCTGGCAAACTTATCAATTCATCTCCGAAATGAGCTCCGGGGGGCTTCAGCTTAGGAAGCTGGCAAATTTGTTAATTCATCTCTGGAATAAGCTCTGGAGGGTCTCAACTTAGGAAGTTGGCAAATTTGTTAATTCATCTCCGGAATAAGCTCCAGGGGGCCTCAGCTTAGGAAGCTGGAAAATTCATCAATTTATCTATGAAATGAGCTCCGAGGAGCCTTAGCTTAGGAAACTAGCAAATTTGTTAATTCATCTCCAGAAAAAGCTCCGAGGGGCCTCAACTTAGGAAGCTAGCAAATTTGTTTTATATATTACTATTATCAGCACAACATTGTACATTAATAAAAATAGAAGAAAGAAAAAGGGAAAACTAAAGTACATAGTCAATATATAATTTGAACTGAAGCTCCTTGCTCTTGGCTAGGATTCTATTGAGGATGAGATGGCTGCTTCACAGGTCGCACCACATACCTCTGCAGATGTCCTTTCTTGATGAGGTCCTCTATCCCATCCTTCAGTGCCTAACATTCTAAGGTGTTGTGTCAGACCTCATTGTGGTAGGCACAGAATTCATCTTTATTATTTTTGAATTTGCTAGGTGTCCATAGAGATTTTGGCTTCCCAAATTCTTTTTTATCTTATTCCACTAAGAATATCCTATCCTCAATCTCAGATAGAACACTATAAGTTTCATGATGGCCTTGGTGTCAAAACTACTCATTTCTTCTCCTCTTGATGATCTGAAGGTTGGGGCTATTTTGCCCTTTCCTATGACTATTCCTCTTTTTATTTTGATCTGAAGTACTCGAATCATACTTATTTGAGCCAAAAGTTTCATCCCATCTAGCTTGCCTTGCAACTCGCTCGTAAAAGTCCCCAAGATCCTTTACTCATGACTTGTAAATGTTTTTATACAATTTTTCATCCTTGCGGAGTCCCACATAGATTGTTACTAGAATAATTTCCTCTGAGGGATTCTTTACATTGTTGATCTCGTGCCTAAATCGAGAGATATAGTCTTTCAACAATTCTTCCTTTTGCTAGAAGATCGTAGTGAGGTGACAAGTTGGAGCGAGCTATCTTGTAAATGCCTGATATTGATTAACGAACTTCTTTTGACATTCCTCCTAGCTGCCTATGCTGTGAGTTGGAAAACTTTTAAATCATGTCAATGATAAGCCCCTTAGTGTCATTAGGAACACATGGCACTTGAAAAAAGGGTTGGTTGTCATGAGATCCATTTGGACATTGAACACATCCAGGTGATTATATGGGTCCCTATCCCCATCATAAAGCAAGATCGAGGGAACTTTGAACTTTAGGGGAAGAGATTGTATATCAATTTCTTTGGCGAAGGGTGACCTCACTTCATATCCAGCTTGTCTATCTGGAGCTCAAAAGCATTCCTCAAACTGACCCATCTTCTAAAATAGTTTTCTAATAAACGGGTCTCGTACTAGAGACCGTCAATTCTCCTGATCATGATTGCAATGACCTGGGATTTGCTCTTGTGAGTAGTGAGATGGAGAGTTTTCTTGATCGACATTGCCTAAACGTCTAACTTGCTGTTGTTGGTGAACATTCATAGGCACAACAACTTCAGCCTACTTCTACACGCCTTGTACTAGCATTGTGACTGCTTTCGTTAGCTCTCCCATCATATTTTCTAGTCTTTCCTGATGTTGGAGCAAAATCTGTACTCCATTAGTGTTGTTGGCAATGGTAATGGGCTGAATAGAACTGGTTAGGGGTAGACCAATAGTAACATTGATGACGAGAACGGTGCCCTCTAAGGGATTAACTTGAGCATTTAAGGCTCTGACGGCTTTCCCTCTGGCCATTGTAACTGCCCAAAGAGTCAAATAGAAGATGAAGAACTAACTAATACATAGAACCATCAACATTAGCCCCCCAAGTCGGGTGGGCTTATGTGTGGTGAGGTTATGGGAGTCCCATTAGGCATGCCAAATGATGATGGTTGGAATGAGCCTTGCCAATGAGCGAGGTATTGTTTGCTTTGGTCGATCTTGTGGCTGCATGATTTTGTCCTTCGGGGAGATCTCATTCCCCAAAAGGGTCCTCATCATTTTAGAGGGGCATACCCTTACCTTATAAGGCACAAGGTCACCCGACTTCTCATCGATGTGGGACTTCTACCCCCTCACCTCTTTTTACCACCAATATAAGCCCCCCAAGTTGGGTGGGCTTATGCGTGGTGAGGTCATGGGAGTCCCACTAGGCATGCCAAATGATGATGATTAGAATAAGCCTTGGCCACGAGTGAGGTATTGTCCACTTTGGCTGATCTTATGGCTGCACAATTTTGTCCTTTAGGAAGATCTCATTCTTAAAAAGGGTCATCGTCATTTTAGAAGGGGCATATCTCTGCCTTATAAAACACAAGATCATCCGACTTCTCATTGATGTAGGACTTCTACCCCTTGCCTTTTTTTACCATCAACATCAGCCCCCCAAGTCGGGTGGGCTTGCATGTAGCAAGGTCATGGGAGTCCCATTGGGCACACCAAAATGTTAATGGTAGATTTTGATCAGACCCAAATCTAGCCAATAGAGAGGGTTCTTTGGGGACCCTAGCTATTTCCTGATTGATGAGGCATCGAAAGAGTGTTAGATTGCGAGTGGGAAAAGAAGAGAAAGAGATACACAGAGATTTAATATGGTTTAGCCAAATCTGAGTGGCACTGGACCCTATGTCCATGGAGATATTTCTATTAATTCAAAGGATTGTTTACAGGATTTTGCCGTTTAGTAGAGTTTTTAGTAGTGCTATCTATTCTAGTGCCTCTTATTGCTCTTTCTCTTTTTACAATGATCCTAGCCCCCCATTTATAGAAGTATGGAGGGGTACAAATGAAACTAAGTTAACTATATAGCTGTTACATCAAATATTAAATGTACAAGACTGCCTAGGGTGCTATAAAATGGCTTCTGCAAATTACCTACTATGGATGGGACCTGACGGCTGCATCTGTAGAATGGTAGTGCATGTTGTATGTTGTCTTTATGCCTAACTTCGATGAGCTTCTGGCTGAATGGGGCTATGTTTAGGGAGGTTGAGCTCGTTTGCTGAGAATATTGTCGCCTGTGACCCTGAGTTGGCGTTGTCAACGAGCTCTATCCTTTGGCAAGCTAGATCCTCTTCAGTGAGTTGTGACTTTTCACATAGCAAGCTTATTTCTTTTAATAAACATGGTTCTTTCTAGACCTTTGCTGGCCCACTCCTTAGTGTCAAATTTCACTAGTAACAGCTACCCCTCAACAATTCAAAGACTTAAGTAGCTTATGAAACAACACCAACCTTCTATTTTATTTTTGTCATAAATAAAGCAACCAGACACTTATTTTGTATTCATGGTTAAAAATTTTGGTTTTGATGACTCTATTATAATGAGTTTGAATGGTTAGATTGGGGGTTTGATTCTAGCATTGATGGCAAACCTAAGGGCAACAATAGTGGACAAATCAATGCACTGGATACATGTTTTGGCCAATAACACAGAAAACTTATAATTCTTGTTCACAGAGCAAATATCATAACTGGCATCTTTTATAAGAATTTATGTAGAATATGGCATTGTAGAATGAGGGTATTCAAGAACTCCTTTTGCTTTTAATGGGAGATTTTAATCAAATTTTGGAGCAACATGATAAACTTAATCAAAATCCTAAACTCAATGGGGCTCATCAATTTCAAATTGTTATTTTCTAGAGTGGATTAATTGACCTCAAGCCTAAAGGACTATGGCATAATGGACAAATTGTAGGAAGGGGAATCAAATTATATGGGAAAGATTTAATAAAATACTTTGTAATGACAAATGGCTTAGTGTTTTCCCCTATCCTAAAGTGCAAATCTTTTTATTGTATGCCTTTGATCATGTATCTATAGTATTAACCACTCAAAGACAACAAATATTTCACAAACATATTTTTTAGTTTCAAAATTTCTAGATAACTTATCCAAATTTTGGTCTAATCATAAAATATTCCTGGATGACTTCTTTTAATGGATCATTGGCTTTTCAAATCATTAACAAATTGAAGATAACTCAAGTCAAAATCAAACAATGGGAAAAGAAGCAATTTGGCCAAACTCACTTCAATAGCAAAAACCTTGAGCAAACTGTCCATCTAATCTAACAAGATTCAAAACTAGAAAGTGTTGAAATAGAAAATATCTCAAAACTCAGCTTAAGTATCTATTACAATTCTAACAAACTACTTGGCCTTAAAAGGTTAAACAATTATGGCTTTTGAACGAGATGATCACAACATTTCTTATTTTCATATGGTTGTTTCTAGAAGAAGATCTAAATGGAGGATAACTAGAATAGCATATTGTTGACGTCGAATTTTGGTTATACTCCAAACTCCGACCAATGGGGGATTCTTTGGGATCTCAAGCCTATTTCTGGTTAGCTGATGAGAATAATGACTAAAAAGAATGAAATGGGATGGACGGAAGAGTAAAAAGAAGACTCGAGACTTAACGTGGTTCAGCCAAATCCAAATCTTGCTGGACCCTACGTCCACGGTATGTGTGAAATATTAGTGGGATTACAAAATGGTATCTCCCTCCATTTTTATAGAGTTTTTGCTTATATGTGATTGATTTCTTACTCATCTCTCTCTCTCTCTCTCATCCTTCTTCTTTTTATTAGGTCTCCCCTTTTATAGAAGGAAGAAGGAGACATACATTTATTACAAGGTACAGTGGTGTTTACATCAAGTAATAGGTAGAAAAGATAGTTATAAGCTACAATCCAACTGTTGCAGTACATAGGCTACGGAGGTGGGCCCCTCTTGTTAGTTATAGACTTTAGCTTGCAGTCGTTGCATTGCTTCTGTCGTGTGGAGGATTTTGTACCTCCGTGCTGGGATCGGATCATCGTCCAGGAAGTACGGTTCACTGGGGAGGAGCTCGCCAAGGAGAGGTTCGTTGATGTGCTTCTGGCGATCTAACGACCTCTTGCCTTTGGTGATTCTGAGTCTACTACCTGGCCTTAGGGTAATTTTTGTATACAACATCAGCCCCCTAACTCTCAGCTCATGCAACGAGCTGGGAGTTGAAGACCTTTCAGATTTCATTCGGTCAAAAGTGGAATCGTCGTTTCCTTCCCCCCAGGCTTTGTTTTTACCAAAGTTAATCCAGTAATTATGACCGCACTAAGTTGAGTCCTTTCCGAGGCCATTAATGTGTATGGTTGGGGGAGATGGATCTGGACTCATTAGTGAACCGTTTCTTGCTCTATATAAGGGAGAGATTATCCTCCGGCCTCATTGCTTAAAATAAGTTATGGAATACCTTGATAAGTCACCATTAAAGTTTTGGCCCTTCCTGGAGGTGTGTATGGTCTACTACATATATGATTCGGAAGAATCGTTTTCCCCGATAATGTGGAAGGATCTTTTATGGATCCCGGATTATGTCCTCTCGATTTCACCGTGAGGCAATTGTTCGGCTAACCAAGCTCCTTAGGCTTCCTGGTCAGATTTCTTCAGGAGGAGCTGGTGGTCGAAGGTATCAGGGATGTAGCATTGTCGTTGATTACACATTTGGAGGAAAAATGAGCGGCGTGCTGTTCTTAAAACATGGCCATCTACGGCTAGCTTCCATTTCCTCTTCTCTTTTTCTTTTGCTTTCTTTTCTTCTTCTTTTAGTAGGGGCTTCTTTTGCTCCTCAACTAGCTTGTACTTTAGGATTTTACAGTGTATTTCACCTTGCTTTGTATTCAGAGCTTTCTGATGTAGA
>JANHAO010016052.1:0-14550 GCA_026873985.1 Saraca asoca | reverse complement strand
TTCTCACCATGGACTTTATCTTAAGTATGCAATGCACGATGAATGCAACATAAGATGAGCATACAACCTTTAATATCCAAATCCATAGAATGTATAGTTATGGATGCGATAGGGTTCAATCAAATTGGCCTAGGGCACCCATCCAGACTAACAAGCATGTTATAATATTTTATAAAAAAATTATAAGTTTTTTTTTTGCAAATGTTGCAGTGACAAATGATTTTGTTGCAACTCATGAATAATTATAACAATATATCTGTTGCATGATTATTACAACAATAGGTAGACAAAATACAAGATCTTTTAGCATTTGTAGTATAAAATGTGCTATTTGTATAAGCACCTACAAGTTGAACAATGATAATTGCAAATTTATTGAAGAAAGATGCAATTGGAGTAAATTATGAAATACTTGCAACATATTTTAATAGTATATCAATCAACATATTGTAACTAACTTATAATAAGAATTAATCTCAAGTTTGGCATATAGTCATGTTGTTAGGGGTGGAAATGAGTTAGACGGCCTATTAAGGGCCTACATCCTAGTCCATTTTTGGCCTATCCTAACGTAACCTATGTACAAATTTTAATTGTTTTAAATATTAATTTTATTGGTTTTAAAAGAGTTTTCATTCACTTAGTGGAGAAATTCTAGGTACATTATTGTATTCACTAAATGTTGAATTATAAATGAATTATTTTAATGTTATAAAATAAATTCATGTTTTAGTGGCAATAAATAATGGATTTGGCGTTTGAATGTGGGTAAAAGTCCATGAATGGAATGTAGGTTATTATGGCCAGTGGTATACTTACATTGGAGACTAAGGCTCTTGGACTCTCTTATAAATAGCTCTGTTGGTCTAACAAGTGAGTCATATAAAGATACTATATGATTGAAAATAGCAAATAAATCACTTGTAAAGAAACTCTCATATTCATATTATTTTTTTTTATATCTCTTAGCTTACATTGAGGATGAGACACTTGACATCTTTGAAGAAAGTCCTAGACATATTTGGGAAAGGTCTGTGACCTTTAGTAAAATTTTGTGACTTAGGAGGAGCTTTGTACCTTACAAGGGAGAAGAAGAAATGCTATCTTAAAGGAGGTATAAATGAGTTGCACATTTTATTACGATGGCAACATCTAGTAACTTACTTTGATTATTTATTTTATTATTATTTTTCTTATTTTATATTATATGAAAATCTATTATTTCTTATAATTATAAGTGATTAAGCCTTTACATGATATATAGTTCTTGTAAAATCTTAAAAGACATAATATTGTGATTAGTTTTTTCTTCATTAATTGTCTATAATGTTGTTTGTTCTAAATTGCAAAATCCCCAATGGATAATGCGAATATATGAATATTTTAATTTTATATTGCCTAGTTTTTATTATTGTTTCACATTTCACAAAATCCCCAATGGTTATTGGGGATATATGTATATTTTGATTGTTTAACAATTTTATTGTCATTTTACGTTTCATAAAATCCCCAGTGGGTAATTAGGAATTATTATGTTTTCTAAAAATCTATTTTTTGTTATCACAAATCTCCAATGAGTAAGTGATTGTTGTAAAGTAATATAAATTGAGAATCTTTTTTCCTATGTCTAGTGGTGGATATGTGTTTGTTGATATTCTTAAATCTAGTGTACCATATGGTACTACCAATGTGAATTGTGAATAAAAAGCTAATATGCTCTTAACCTTACATGATTGTAAGCATATTATTTATATAAAATATACACCTATCTTTTCCTAACTAGTGACCAGTAAGAATGATATAGTTGATGGTAATAAATAATATGAAAGGGATTTGAAAGGTTATAATGTTTGGAAAATGGCTATTCACATTCCTAAATCTTATGATAAAATTAGATTTTTTTTATTGAGAAAGTGAGAATGGTGAGACTTGAACCCTTGACCTTTATTTGAAGAAGGTTTAATATGTTAAATGATAGTGGTCTCAATAAAACTTTTCGTATGACTAATTTCTAGACATAGACCACAAAAGAAATTTATGATAATTATAGGCTAATTTTAAAAAAGGGGTCTAACTCTCATGTGAATAATTTGAGAAAAAAATTCATTAAATCAAAATGTGTAGAAAGATTGATATGATAAAACATGTGAATGAATATGTTATTATAGATAATAAAGAATTTTAAGTTTTGTGGTAAAATTATAAAGAAGAAAACTATGGCCTGCATTATCATGAAATAGCCAAAGTTATATTAATTAAGTCTTGTTGTAGAGTTTAACCATCTTATTTGTAAGCTTGATCACCAAAAGGGTAGAAAGGTAGATGGAAAATTGAAGGAATTGTTAAATATGAGTTTTCAGTTAATAATTAAAACCAAATAAGAGTTATACAAGGGGATGAAATCTTAATTTCAAAATTATAGGAATTTCTTTTTTGGAAGAATATGATGATTATTGCATAATAAATATAATTTCACTGTAATAAGTTTGGCTACATTAGAAAGAATTATCATATAAAGAAAGAATAAAATAGAGCCTAAATAAAGTGTCTTTTCTTCTTAAATGTTGTTTCCTATATTGAGCCCTTTAGTAGGTTGATTCAGGAGTTATAATTCATGTATTTATTGATTTTCACGTGCTTAAGAAAATTAAAGAAACTAATACTAGACAAATTTATATTTATATAGGAAATGATAATAAAACTCCTTTGAAGGATGAGTTAAAGTTGAAGTGTAATAAATTTTTTCATGTACGAAGTGAGTCTTAGATCTTGTTTTTATGTCCTATCAACGTAAAAAAAAATTGTTTGTTAGTTTTTCAGATTTCGAGATAAAGGTTTGTCATGTACAAAGAAGATAAAGTTTTGTTAAAAAGATTTAGAACTTTGAAATATATTGTTATATGTGAAAATTAGCTAGGGCCAAGAGTGCTTGCGAGAAGATCATAAGACTAACTCGTCAGGTAGTCGATCACCCTACTCAAGCCTGCTACCTTGCTACAGTAGCACTAAGCTCGCTACAGTAGTTCCCATAATGCCCCTGAGCCAGGAATTCCCACTCAGGACACCCAGCACCTCACTTGTCACAGCCGTACCAAGCAACGAATGTAGACAGACATAAGTCTACAGCCGACCAAAGGAGCCCACCCCGTAGCTTACATTCTGTAGTAGCCGGATTGTAGCCTGTTTACCATCTTTCTCATTTATATCTTGATGTAACATAATTGTAACTTGTAATTAATGCATGTAACTCCTCCATCCTCTATAAATAGGATTGTATTGTTAGAAGAAGGGAGAGAGCTAACTTTTCTATGTAGAAGCTCTACCAAAACAAAGAGCAATATTGTAACATTATAAATACACCATTGCAATAGCACACTACCATGGACATAGGGTCCAGTGATATCTAGATTTAGCCAAACCATGTTAAACTTTGTGTCTTCTTCTCTACTCTTCCCTTCATCTTTGTTTATTTCACCATTCTATTACATCTAAACTAGATATAGACTTGAGATCCTAAAAGAATCCCCACGTTGACCGGAGTTTGGAACATTACCAAAATTTGACGTTAATATTTTGGCACTGTCTATGGGCATCTCACCTATTCTGGTTCATTCCTGCTACAATGGCCAAAGGAAGAGCCACTAGAGCCTCAAATGCGTAACGCCATACTCCAGATGGCCATGTCTCGACAATAGACTCATCTACTACTCCTATCATCAGAGCAACTACTGGTGTTCCTTCAAATAGTTTAGCACAACCGGTCCTCACCACCAACAACGTCGATGAACCACAAACCTAACTCCAGCGTCAGGAGAAACTCGAGCATATGATGGAAGAACTGACTAAAACAATCACGATGCTGGTCCAAGCACAAGCCCAGAATGTACAAGCGCGGACTGAACTTGCCATACTTGAGGTTGAATGTTCTGGTGAAGCTAATTAGGAGTGGACCTCGCATCGCCATCCATATTGCCAGGGCAATGAACTAAAACACCAAGTCCCTAACCAAGGATTGGGGGGCTTGGGTATAATGGTGGAAAGTCTCCTTCAAAGAGTCAAGTATTTGGAGGAACATCCTCAAGCTCAAAATGACCAAGGGCACTTTGAGGAGTAAACCCCTCTCTCTAGAGAGATCATGGAGGAACCTCTGCCATGTAAGCTTAAAGTTCCAGCCATTCTACTGTATGACGGAGACAGCGACCCACATAACCATCTGGACTTGTTTAACATCCAAATGGATCTTCAAGCTTGCAGCCCCTTAGTCAAGTGCCGCATCTTCCCCACTACTTAGGGTGAAGTCCCTCGAGTGTGGTTCAAGAGTCTCCTAGCTCACAGCATCAATTGTTAGAAGAAATGCCAGAAAAAGTTTGTCAATCAATACTAAGCGCTACGGAAGCGACTCGTGCCCCCATGCCACCTCGCTATGATCTTCTAGGGCAAGCAAAAGGTGTTAAAAGATTACCTCACTCACTTTAGGTGGAAGCCAATAATGTTGAGAAACACTTGGATGAGGCTATTCTGGCTGCCATTTCGACGGGACTCTGTAAGGATGGAAAACTATTTAAGAGCCTGTATAAATCCCCAATGGGCAACTTAGGTGAGTTCTATGAGTGGGCCACAAAACAAATCAGGTGGGATGAGACTTTCAGCTCACAGAGAACCAAAACAAGTGGTTTAGCTCCGAACAGGAAAAGGAATAACTGTGGGAATGGGAATGACAACCCCGAGTTCCAACTCACAAAGAAGAGTAAGGATGAGCAACCCCCATTCCAAGCACACCACAGCACCTATAGCATCTTGTCAGATGTTCAGGACAAGATCTTCGCAATGGAAAAGGACAAGGAAAACTTCGGAAAGCCTCCACCCCTGAAGACTCCCGGCAAGTCTAGACTCAACTGGGGAAAATTCTATGCATATCACAATGAGTTCGGGCACGTCACTTCAAAATGTTGGGCACTGCTAGATGCTATCAAGGATCTCATCAAAAGAGGTCATTTGCATAATTACGTTGTGCAACCTTCTAGGCAACAGTATGGGTCATCCCAGCGGGATGTCGAGCGAGAGTGGTACCCTACTATCAGGACGATCTTTTGAACTCTTATATCTATTTGTAAATTGTATAAACATTTTGAACACAATTACTGATACTAAGTTTTCTTTTATCATGCTAGCAACGTCCACAATCCATATGTTGTTAACTTATCGCAAACCTTATGAAAGGCTTCACACTCTAATCCTTCATTCAGTTGAGGCCCCCCGGAGCTCAATCTGGAGAAGAATTGATGAACACTTAACCAGTTGACCTGTGGGCTCACTGAGGCATGGAGACGCTCAAAATAAACTCACTTAACCAGTTAAGCTACGGGCTCGCTGAGGCATGGAGACGCTTAAAATAAACTCACTTAGCTAGTTGAGCTGCAGGCTCACTGAGGCATGGAGATGCTCGAAACAAACTCGCTTATGCAAGCACGGCTGCATGCTCACTGAGGTGTGGAGACACTAAAAGCCACTCACTTAATTGGGCACAAGATCGGTCACCCTTTTATTTGGGCACAAAATCGCCCTGACCACAAGATCGATCACCCTTTTATTTGGGCACAAGATCGCCCTGGCCACAAGATCGGCCACCCTTTTATTTGGGCACAAGATTGCCCCGACCACAAGATCGATCACCCTTCTATTTGGCCATGAGATTGGCTCGAGCACAAGATCACTCATTTATCAATTTCGTAACTCCCATGCGAACTTAACTAAGTCATAGCTTTCATGAGCATTTGGCCACAAGATTGACCTGAGCACGAGATCACTCATTTATCAATTTCATAGCTCCCATGTGAACTCAACTAAGTCCCAGCTCTCATACGCATTTGGCCACACGATTGGCCTGAGCACAAGATCACTCTCCTATCAAATTCGTAGCTCTAATGCGAACTCAATTAAGTTGCAACTCCCGTGCACATTTATTTACTCAGCCATGAGATTGGCCTAAGCACAAGATCACTTAATTGATAATTTTGTAGTTCACGTGAGAACTTATTTCATTATTCAATAATTTTTGTACTGATCTGTTCATTTATTTGGTCATATGATTAACCTGAGCATAACATCGCTCCCATTCGTAACTCATGCTATTTTCTGACTATGCGTAGGTCGCATAGATGGTTCAAACTGAAGTGTTTACAGAGGAGAATGACAACAAATGAAAATTGTGAAAAAGAAACTTTCATTTATTGAAAGACCTCAACAAGGTAGATCTGCATTAGAAAGCTCCGACTGCGAGCTAATGAAAATACATGAAGAAAGATTCTGACGGATTGAGAATTGCAAAATCTTAACTCCCAGCTCACTAGGTTAACTGAGAGTTGGGGGCCTTATGTTATATGTGAAAATTCACTAGGGCTGAGAGTATTTGCAAGAAGATCACAAGACTAACTCATCAGGCAGCTGATCACCCTGCTCGAGCCTGCTACCTCGCTATAATAGCACCAAGCTCGTTACAGCGGTTCCCATAACGCCCCTGAGCCAGGAATTCCCGCTTGAGATGCCCAACACCTCGCTTGGCACAACCATACCAAGCAACGAACACAGACAGACACAAGTCTACAGCCGACCAAAGGGGCCCACCCCACAGCCTACATTCTACAGTAGCTACATTGTAGCCTGTTTACTGTCTTTCTCATTTATATCTTCATGTAACACAACTGTAGCTTGTAATTAATGCATATAACTCCTCCTTCCTCTATAAATATGATTGCATTGTTAGAAGAAGGGAGAGAGCCAACTTTTCTGTGTAGAAGCTCTACCAAAACAAAGAGCAACATTGTAACATTGTAAATACACCATTGCAATAGCACACCGCCATGGACGTAGGGTCCAGTGATATCTGAATTTGGCTAAACCACATTAAATCTTGTGTCTTCTTCTCTACTCTTCCCTTCATCTTTGTTTATTTCGCTGTTCTATTACATCTGAACTAGATACAAGCTTGAGATCCCGAAAGAATCCCTCTATTGGCTGGAGTTTGGAGCATCACCAAAATCCGACGTCAACATATATCAATTTAATTTATATGAAAATGTTGTAAGTGAATTTTCTAGTATCCAATTCTATGAATTTTATTTATGTCATATTTGTCTTGTCCATATTGGTAAGGATATTAATTAAGGACAACTTATTAGAAATGTTAGGATACAAGATTCTATTATCTAGAGGCTTGTTTAGGATATAAATTAATCACTCTTTTACTTTCCTTTTAGCTACTTGATAACTTTTTCTCTGGAAAGAAAACATTTCTCTTTATTTAACTGATCTTTGAGAAACTAAAAATTGACTCATAATTTTCTCAAGAATGACTTCTCTTTGAGATTTTTTATTATAATCAAAATGTTTTTCTTTACATTTCACATCCATACTCTCAAAGATCATCTTATCTATTGGATCACACAACATATACCATTTTAATTACTTAATAACCAATAAATAATCACTTTTTTTTTAATTTTGCTACAAGTTTATTTTTTAGTCAGATCAGGGTATAATAACATGAGCAACAACCCTTGAAATTTCATATAATTCAACTTAGATTAGTTATTAATCCTAAGTTCATGAAGAGTATTTTCTGTAAACTTCAAAGGAACTTTGTTTTAGAATATAAATAATAACAAGAAGAATTCATCCAAAAGGTAGAAGAAAAATTGGCAGAAGCCAAAATAGACCTACATTTTCAACATGGTTCTATCGTGCCTTTTAGCAACTCCATTCTATTTAAATATATGTGGCATACTAGGTGAATGAAAAATACCATTTTAATTATAAAATTATCATACAAATCAAATTAATATTTACTCCTACTTAATAATATAATATCTCAGTCATTCTACTAGTGGTATTCACTACTTCAAATTTGAATTGCTTAAAAACTATTATTACTCACTCATATTATGTAAAATATACATGTTTCCAAATCTTGAAAAATCATCAATAAATCTAATATAATAAGAATGGCCATTTTTAATATGCATATTCATATAACCATCACTATCCAATTGGATTATATAAAAAATATTTTCACTTTATCAACTTTTGAGACAAAAGAAAACTTAGTTATTTTTTCTATACAAACAACTTTCACATATTAGAAATTCCTTTTTCTTATCATTTCTAGCAAGTTGTCCTTAATCAATATCCTTACCAAAATGGACAAAACAAATATGATAGAAATAAAATTTATTGGATTGCATATTAGAAAATTTACTAACAACATTTTCATATAAATTAGACTACTTGTTAGAAATGACAAGAAAAAAAATTATAATATGTGAAAGTTGTTTGTATAGAAAAAAATGACTAACTTTTCTTTCCTCTCAAAAGTTGATAAAGTGAAAATATTTTTTTTTTATGTAATCTAATTGGATATTGGTGGTTATATGAATGTGCATATTAAAAATGGTCATTCTTTTTATATTAGATTCATTGATGATTTTTCAAGATTTGGAAAGATGTATCTTTTGCATAATATGAGTGAGCAATAAAAGTTTTTAAGCAATTTAAGTTTGAAGTAGTGAATACCACTAGTAGAAGGATTAAGATATTTCTTTGTTAAGTGGGAATGAATAGTAATTTGATTTGTTTGATGATTTTATAATAAGAATAATATTGTTCATTCACTTAGTATGTCATATATACTTGAATAGAATGGAGTTGCTAAAAAGTGCAATAGGACCTTGTTGAAAATGGTGGGGGTCTATTTTGGCTCTTGCCAATTTTTCTACTATCCTTTTGATGAATTCTTCTCGCTATTGTCTGTATTCTAAATAAAGCTCTTTTTAAGTTTAAAAAGAATTCTTATCATGAACTTTGAGTTAATAAGTAATATAAGTTGAATTATATGATATTTTAGAAGTTTTGTTACTCATATTATTATACCCGATCCTACTACAAAATAAACATGTAGCAAAACAAAAAAAAAGTAAATGTTTATTGGTTATTCAAAGTAATTAAAATGGTATAGATTGTATGATCTAATAGATAAGATGATTGTTAAAAGTATGAATAAGAAATTTAATGAAAAACATTTTGATTATAATAAAAACACTCAAAGAGAAGTCATTCTTGACAAAATTATGAGTTAGTTTGCAGTTCCTCAAACATTAATTAAATAAAAAGAAGTGTTTTCTCTTGAGAGAAAAGATTAGGCTATGAGGAAAGTGAAAGGTGATTAATTTATATCCTAAACAAGCCTCTAGATAATAGAATCTTATATCCCAAGAAGCATATAGTTTTGTTTAAAATTATGAAGATTATTGAGTATAGACAAAAATAATTGGAGCTAAAATTGTTGTTTTGATTCTCTAAGTAGACTATTCTTTTAGCTCATAAGGATGTCCATTTTCATATAAAGATAAAAAAAAATTGACTTTTTCATATGATTAATATGAAAGATTTAGATGAAACCTCTAATATTCTTAGTATCAAAATTATCATAGAGATGACACAAAAGAGACTCAATTTATCTTTTTTTTTAAAAAAAAAAATAAATTATAGTTGCTCTTTTGTATTGGTTTATTATTATTATGATGGTTATTTTCCTTACGACTTGTCAAAGAAGTTATAGAGGATTATCCTATTATTTTTTAAGATAGGCTTAATGAAACTTTGTTTCTATATGCTTCTATTGTGATTACTTCTTAAGATAGACTTAATGAAACATTGTTTTTATATGCTTCTAGTTGAAAAAGCTTTGTATGTCTTTCAATATGTACTAGGCTTGATCTTGCCTATTAAGTGGGAATTCTTAATAAATTTTAATCTTGACTTGTGAAGAGTCATTGGAAAATAGTAAAACAAGCATTTAAAGCATATTATGTCATACGATTCAAATGATTAATTTGATTAGTTACAACTAATTGATTACTTAGATTTTGATCATAATGTTGTGTGGATCTACAAAAGTTAATTACTATGCTTGTGGTTATGTTTGGTTGAGGTGCAATATGTTAGAAAAAAAAACCAAGATTGTATAGACCAATCCACTATTAAGACTATGTATGTCACTATTACTATAGTTTTAGAGAAATGGCATATCATATGAAATCTTTTGATAAGTCTTCATGTAATACCATGTTTAGAGTGAGTCATAGTGATCCTCTATGATAAATCTTTAGATGTGGCATTTGTGAAGGATCTTATATCTCACTCTAAGGTAAAGGATATTAAACGTAATATTATTAGTTTAAGACATGCTAGAAAAGCAAAAAGTTGCTATGAAAAAGATATCATTGATAAGATAACTTAATAGATCCATCCATTAAGATTCTTGATAATTATATTTAAAACATAGATTTGATTATTTTGTGATACATGTGTTCTGAAATGAATGAATGTCCTAAGATTCAGCTTCTCTATCAAGTACATACTTGCATGTCTATATGGAAGGCTCTCAATAGAGAGAAAGATTTGGATCTCAACTTGTTTAGGCCTATGGAATATTTGAGACACATCTCATTAGTGGCTAACACTTATCAGATACTAAGTATAAAATGAATGGATTGATGTTTATTCCATGGAATTAATTGCTTTGTGATGGCTTTGTTGAGCACTCATGGTTATATCCTGAGATTCAGCTTTTCTATTTGGCATATACCTAGGAGTACATATGAGAGGGTATCGATAAAGAGGGACGATTGGATCTCAAAATGTTCATTCCTATGGAATATTAGGAGGCACATTTCTTTGGTGGTTGATACTCAAATTAGAATGCAACATTTTAGTTCCAATCTCTAATTGGATCATATATATTTTATATAGGCCCACATTGACTATATAAAATTTATACCAAAAAATTCTAAATAATACTCATCATCATGGCCTTAAAAAATATATTTTGTGTTTTGAAACAAATTAGGAGATTGTAAGAATTTTAATGGTTTCAAATATTAATTATATTGGTTTTAAAAGGGTTTTAATTCACTTAATGGAGAAATTTCGAATACATTATTGTATTCACTAAATGTTGAATTATAAATGAATTGTTTCAATGTTATAAATAAATTCATGTTTTAATGGCTATGAATAATGGATTTGGTGCTTGAATGTTGGTTTCATGAATGGGATGTAGGTCATTGTGGCCAATAATATACTTACATTGGAGAATAAGCCTCTTGCACTCTCCTATAAATACCTCCATTAGTCCTACAAGTGAGGCATGCAAAAATACTGCCTGGTTGAAAGTAGCAAGCTAATCACTTATAAAAAAAATTCTCATATTCATATTATTTTTCTTATATATCTTGATTTACATTGACGACGAGATACTTCACATCTTTGGAAAAAGTCTAAATATATTTGGAGAAGGTTTGTGGCATTGGTAAAAGTTTGTGACTTTTGAGAAGGATTGTGACTTAAGGAGAAGGTTCATGCCTTATAAGGAAGAAGAAGAAATGCTATCTTAAAGGAGTTATTGTTGAGTTGCATATTAAATTCCTATGCCAATATCTAGTAAATTACTTTGATTATTTCTTTTATTATTATTTTCCTTATTTTATAATATATAAGAATCTATTATTGCTTACAACCTATTTATCTAAACAAGTCAGGACGTGATTTTTGGGTGATGATTTTTTGTTGGTATTATAATTTGAAATTGATTAACTCCATTGTGTGAGAAAAGAAAAAAGAAAAAAAACAAGGAAAAAAGTATTAAAGTCATAAAGAGTATGAAGACGGAAAGATGATAATGTCCTTAAAGAATAATTGACATTATCTAACTGGTACCTATATCTATATCGCTATATAATTTTTTGTAAAATGAATATCTCATCAAATCCATTGTTATGTTTAAAACGCCAATCAAGTATATTACATCTACAAAGTTTTATATCAGTCCAAAATAATTTAATACTTTATTCATATATTTTAAAATTGACATAAATTATATTTTTCAAACATAAGGAAAAGATAACTATCTGTTTACATACTTATTATTGTTAGATTTGTCTCAAATTTGGTATGTAAAATCATAATTATAGTTAATTGTAATTCAATGGTTTGATTTATTCAAATCACGTTCTAAAAAAACTATTCAATAGTATAAATCTAGGTTCCAAAATATTTATAATCCTACCATAACACTAAAATATCAATCATATTCTCTATTATATTTTGACAAGTCAGATGCTTTGACGTTATGGTAAAGTGGATGTTAAAATTAGAGAAGCAGACTTATCAAAATACAATAGACAATAGTGCTGAGAATTTCATTATTATAATAAGACTAGAAACATTTTCGTAGGTGTCCCCACCCTAAAGGGAATTAAAACTTACACCTAACTTATACATTGCATATCTTTTGTCAAAATGAATTTTTCACCAAATCCACTGTTAGATGTGAAAATTAATCATGTATATCATATCACTAAAATTTTATATCAATATGAAATTATTTGGTACTCCATCCATGTACATTAAAATGCAAGAATTGCATTATAGATTATTGGATCTAATTTGATCATGTCACATAACATAAATAAAATACATGATGATGATAATGATAAACAATTACTTACATTGAGAAGGTTGTGAATCCACTAAGTTCAATATATTTGATTCATGGTAAGTTTATTCATCTTGATCCCTAGCAGTTTATAGGAAAACACCACTGCAAATCTTGATGGGGAGATTGCAAAATCAACCTAGGGTGAAAGTAGGGACTGACCTTGTATATACTAAACTTACTGGGCTCAGTTGACCCATCACAAGAAAGCCAAGTTACAAGGCTCACATGTTTAGAAATCACTTTTCGTCTAAGTGTCATTTTAAGCCTTGCAATATTATCACAAAATATGGGTTGGTTCACAATATTAATTTGACATTTGTGTAATTTGGGTTTTATAAAATGCACTGAACTATGTAAGTCCACAAGAAATTCTAATAATCTCCCAATAGAAAGACATAGTTCAAATCATAATAAAGAAAAAATTGTTCTCTGAATTACAATTTGTGGCTACATCAAGGAATGTCAAATTATTTATGACACTATTACAACCGTAGGTCTAAATTGAGATTCTAAGTATATAATAGTGCAAAGCATCACATCCAATACAAGCACTAATGTCATACACATTTGAGTAATTACACCTCAATGACCATAAACATAATATTAAATGTCAATAACAAGATTTATGTAGCAGAAAAAAATGATTATAAATAAATCTCCATATAATGGTCTAAGCTTTTGCCTAAGATTCCAAATGAGATTCCATAATCTTAACACAATAATGAGATAGGGTCTATATATCTCTATCAGCATGTCATAACACAATGTGGAGAAATAACAATATATTATATAAATATGGAAACATCATAATGTTTCATAAAGCTCAAGATTAATGAATAACATGAGTTTATCATTCCAATGAAAAATAAGAAACTCCTACTAATCATGAACATCAAAAGGCTTAGACAAACCCATTCTAGTTACATGTTCATGAAACAATCCTATAGCTAGGCCATTGTTTAGTAAATCTGCAAGTATATGATCCATGATAATATTTGAAATACATGTATGATATTCACATATCTTTCTCTAAAAAATTAATATTTAACATCAAAAGGCTTTATACAGGCAAAACTTTTATTTTTCTGAGAGTTCACTATAACAATATTGTCATAATACATGATTAAGGGCCCAGAAATGCTTTTAACAACATTGAATCCAAATATCAAATTCATTAACGAAATAGCCTTATGAATGGCTTCAAAATATATGACATACTTTGCTTCCATAGTGGAGGTTACTATGATTGATTGCCTGTCACTTTTTATGAAATAGCTCTTTCTACCATCATAAGATGTACCTAGATGTTGGCTTCTTGTCATATAGGCAACCGACCAAATCAAAGTCAAAGTATCCCTGACCACCAAATCACCAAATCTATGGTAGGTTAGCATAAAACTCTTTCCACCTTGCAAGTACCCCCATAACTTTCTTAGAGCAATCCATGTCTCTGACAAGGATCACTTAAGTATCTCCCAAATATACCAATTTCATAAGCAATATCAGGACATGTACATACTTAAGTATACATCAGGCTACTAACAATGAAAGCATATGGGACCACTTACGTACTTGCTCTTTCTTCATCATTCTGAGGACACCAGGCTTTCAAAAGAATTTCACCCATATGGAAGGGCACAACACTTTGAGAACACAAAGATATGTTAAACCTTTTAAGCATCTTTTCAATATATGATCTTTGAGACAAGCCAATAAGACCCCATGATTTATTATGATGGATCTGTATGCCCAACATGAAAGAGGCATCACTAAGATACTTCATATTAAAATATGTCTATAGCAGTTATTTTGTCTCAATCAAAAGGTTCATATCATTACTAGTAAGGAGAATATAATCAATATATAAAACCAAAATCATAAATCTACTTGTAAACCAAATTCTTGAAAGAATAATAAAGAGAAGAAAGAATCCTAATTAGAATGATGAAAACTCCTAAGAAAAGTAGAGAACTCGAACTCTAAAAAGCCTAAAGAAA
>JANHAO010016051.1:0-14546 GCA_026873985.1 Saraca asoca | reverse complement strand
CAAGGTACGCTTCCGTTTAATTTATTTCTCATAGATTTAATGTGAGTATTGTGAATATGTTTTAGGATTTGATTAAGATGTGATAATTTTGTGAATATTACATTTATATGAGTAAATCAAATCCAACAGTCAGATCATTGATTCTGGCCTTAGCATTAGGAGCTATATAGCTTTACGAGAACTGCTATTTTGCTTAAAAGTTAGTTCTATCTCCCTATTATATTTATGAAACAAAACTCAGTCTTCATAAGGATCTTTTCATATGACTTAATGATTAAATATCCAAGTATGTGTGAACTGTATTCTAGTTTGACATTTGACTGTAAATTACATCAACTGATTTGTGGTTCTAAGCTTTATGCATGTGCTGGGGCAACAGTTGTTTGTATCACCTTACTATTTCTCTAAGTGGGTCTCACCCAATATAATAAAACATTTCGAAGAGAATATTGCTATATATTCTCTTTCACATGATAGAATGAGTTTCATAAATTATTATGTATCTTATTACAATGTTATATAATGATTTTAGTTATAAGTGAAATTGTTGATTATTTACCGA
This sequence comes from Saraca asoca, assembly GCA_026873985.1. Classification (NCBI taxonomy): domain Eukaryota; kingdom Viridiplantae; phylum Streptophyta; class Magnoliopsida; order Fabales; family Fabaceae; genus Saraca; species Saraca asoca. The sequence continues at coordinate 13,984 of JANHAO010016051.1, read as the reverse complement.
CGTACAGTTTATAAATTATTACAATGTTATATTAATAGATAATCAGCAATCTAATTATAATTATATTTATTATAAATGATATTTATCTAGTATGATTTATTTATGTGTATAGAAATCATTTATTATCAACAACATTTTTTTTTTTTTTGTAAATTATATATATGTATGTACTTATAGTATGTAAGGATATGTGTAATGGAGTTGAGCTGCATTCCCTTTGATGGGTCCTACACATCTGATGTGAGGAGTACATGTTCAAGTTGTCAATCCCAAACATTGGATGGAGTGGGCCAAAAGAGGATATAAGTTATCTATGATTGTGAGAAAAGACCATGCAAATTTAAAACGTCAAAAAAGGAAGTATATATGATGAATCTTACTTGATATGAAACATCCAGTCTAAGATAATACCCAGAGAGGATGAATTTGCATCAATTAATTTGTCTTGTAGCTGCTTTAATTCTGAGCCAAGTTGTGGAGAAACTGTTGTTGAAAACTCTGCAATCAGAGTAAGATTGGAACTTTATTTGAAGATCACTAAATTCTTGGATGCAAGTGGAGAGGAAGAAAGGGACTTCATATTATAATCCAAGTTGAGGCCTCAAAATAGAAAGCAGTTAGTGAGATTTCTCCCTTTATCAAGTTTTGGTGTATCCAATTTTGGCCTAAAGCAGTTGGCTACACCCAAAGTGCATTCTCATTGTATCCAACCGTACATTTGTCCTCACTCATTTCCAGAATGAAAGAACAAACTTTCCAGCACCAATTACCACATAATTTTTTTTTCCCAGAAAAAGGAAAATTTAAGAATGCACAAACTGTCATTGAAGCTTGAAAACGAGAAAATAAATACATTTGTTTTTGAGTAAACCTTCAAAGTTCATCTTCGGAAACTTCTGTTGGCATCAAATTGGGTTTGAAACATATTTTTACATATCAAATTTAAGAAAAAATATATCAGATTTGTCTTCAGTTAAATAACTACATCATATTACTTAGAAGTTGATATTAAATTGGTGTAAATAAAACCTTCAGAATTAATATGATATCAATATAATCTTTTGATGACTAATTTGGTGGTTTATTTTTTATCTTATCTTACAAAAAATTATTTGACATCACAATTTACTCTGAATTATTTTTACTAGTTCAGATTCAATTACATTTGTGTCCTGCAATTTGAATTAAAAAAGAAAAAAAAATAGAGATAAAGAAAAAGATTGAAATTTGAAATTGAATCACTTAGCTTGATCACTAAGTGTAATACATAAGGTGTCTAAATCTTGAAAAAAGAAAAGAGGGAAAAAAATAAAAATAAAAATAAAAAGCCTCATCATCCATGGTTTGGAAAAAAATACCCAAACGTCAAAAAACTTGGGCCTTCCTTCGGAGAGGGCTCTGGGTAGCTGCCTTTCTCGGTGCTAAATCTGTTGTTTGTGTGTTTTTTCCCCTAAAAGAAACCTAAATTTGTTTATCCAGAAACAAATTTTTCTAAGAGAAACAATAACTGCATGTATCAATGTCCAAAAAGTTTTGGCCTTTTTGGGGTGATTTAGAACTGTGAAATGCATCTCCTATGGCAAGCAGTTGTTCTTTGTTTCTTTTGCTTAGTCTCATTCTTCCACAGATTGCCAATGTCTTGTGCTATTTTCATGGCATCAGATGAAGCACCAGAGAGCCCTCTCCTTGTGAACCCAACTGCATAAAGTCCAGATTTTCCTTTCCATCCATTGGGAAATGGTGTTTTTGGGTATCCATTCTTGGAGAAAAATTCACCTTCCTGTTCATGAAACATCCAAAACATGATCAGCTCACTGTTCAAAAGATACTTCTAAAACACAGCCAAATTCTTAAAAGTTGTAAAAAATAAGTTTCTCTTTTTAAATTTTAGAGAAAATCAATCTGCCCAAAAAAGCTTCACCATCAGTTCAGAATTTAGAATTTTCTCCGGTGATAAGTTTTAAAACTTTTTCCCTTTTTTTTTTTTTTTTGGATTAGAAAAATGTGCTAAAGATTGTCTTTTTATGATTTTTTTTGAAGTTCAGAAAACAGAGGACCAGAACATTTTCTCACCTGCAGCCAAGAAGGGACATTGCTGCGGTATCCAGTGGCAAGAACCACTGCATCAATATCAAGCTTTTTGCCATTAACAAGTTCAACTTCACTATTTGTGAATTTCTTGATTCCTGGTACAACTTTTATGTCACCGGATCTGATTCTCTCTAAGGCACCAATATCCAAAACAGGAGTTTTTCCTTGTGTGTTTTTCAGCTCCAATGGACCGATTATTGGCCTTTTTAATCCATATTTCTCAATATTACCAAGCATCAACCGAGCCAAGATCAATATAAGTTTGTCAACCAGCCAAAGTGGCAGCCATTTCATCATCAAAACAGCCAATTCAAATGTAGATTTTCCGAAAACTTCTCTGGGCAATACATGAACCTGAATTCAAAAAACAGAGCAAAGAATCCATTTAGATACCATTTTTGAAAACTTTCATTCCAATAAAAAGAGAATCTGATTGAAAAGTTTGAAACTTCGAATTGATACTTACCGAGCTTCGAACCACCATTGACGGCGAAGCATTGTGGTTGCAGAGGTCAAGTGAAAGTTCCATGCCGGAATTCCCACAGCCAACGACAAGCACTCTCTTTCCCCTGTAATTCTCTCCTGATTTATAGTCACAGGCATGAATCATTTCACCTTTGAATTCGGTTAACCCGTCGATTTCCGGCATCACACACTCTGCATTTTCTCCGGTGGCCACCACCAGCCACCGGCAAATATATTCGACCTCATTTCGGGTCGACCCGCTCGTTGAAACGGTCTTGACCCCCCACAATCCGCTGGTCTCATCGTACCTAGCGGACTGAACACACTCATTAAATCTTGGATTGATCTCGAAATGCTTTGCATATGATTCAAGGTATTCGATGAATTGCCCCCGTGTCGGGTATTCGGGAAAATCTTCCGGGAACGGAAGTTTGGGTAGCTGACAGAATTGCTTGGGAAGATGAAGCTTGAGCCTGTCGTAAGTTCGCTTCTGCCACAGTGAGGCTATGCAGTCTGCTCTTTCGAGAACCATAAATGGCACTCCTTGTTCTCTGAGGCAAGCCGCCGTGGCCAGCCCAGACGGCCCAGCGCCGACAATTACAGGGCCGTTCACCCAAATGCAGGGGCGAGAAAAGAAGTTTTCATTATCGACCAGACGAAAAAAGTTCCCCATGTTTTCTTTTGGTAGAGATTTTGTGCCGTTTTCTGGTGTTGAAAATCTGAGAAAGACTGTGTGTTTGAAATTCTGAAAGTGGTTTTGAAGAAGTATGTGTTGGTTTGAGATTCTGATGAACTCTGTTGCAGAATGAACGAAAAGAAGTGAGCTTGGATAGAACGAAGAGGGAAGAAGGTAACGGAGGCTTTTATAGAGCAAATTGGCATGAGAGCTTTCATGTGATGTAGTGAGCAGTTAATGCATTTTTTGTTTCTTTTTTTTTTTCTTTATCCAATCATAATAAGTCTATGGCTGGCATTTTCAGTATTTTAAAGCATTATTATTATTATTATTATTATTATTATTATTATGTTGGCATTGTATTTTGATAACGAGCTAAACTCTAATCAATGGGGGGATTCTTTCGGGATTTCTGATCGTCAACTGGTTCAAACACAATAAATCAGTAAAACACATGAAGAGGAAGGGAAAAGCAGTCAAGAGACACAAGATTTTTAACGTGATTCGGTCAAATCCAGATAAAATCGAACCCTACGTCAATGGTCATGTATTGTTGTGAAAGTATTTCTACAAAGATCTCAGCATACAATATTTTTTCCTCTTTTAGCTTCGGCATAGTTTAGCTCTTTCTCTCTATTTTGGCAGAGTTTCTGCCTACATGAAAGATGTTCCCTCTCTTTGCAAAGGGCTCCTCCCTCATATTTATAGAGGAGAGGAGGTTACAATAATAATTTTATATGCAGTAAATCTATTACATCAATATTTATTATAAAAGATAGAATGAACATACAAAATCTTACTATTCGATTGCTGCAGATTGTTTTTAGTAAATAGGCCCGACATGTCTCTTGGATAAAATAAGAACGAGTCTTCGGTATAGCGAACTCTCAGGTCACTAGTCGTACTTCATTAACCACATCACTCAGCTTTAGGACGTGCCCGTCCTCGGATAAGTCAGGGTCGAGCTCGCTTTTTCGAGCACGAGCTCAAGTTAAGGAGGTTGTTTCGTGTTGCGAACTGAAGGTATAGCACTTTGAACACTTTTCGAGTTGGCCTTTTCGTCACTCTCGAATTACTCGTGGGTCCATCCAGGACGAATCGATTTTCACATATAATATATTGTTATTATTATTATTATTATTATTATTATTATTATTATTATGTGTGGGGAATATTTTAAGCAATCATATTTTGCATTGTTATTTTATTAGATCCTACTAAGTCATATTACATATAAAATTTGCACAAGGATTGACATAATTTGGTGAGGTTTATTCTTTCATCAACAAAATATATACAAAGAGTTTGCCTTCTTTTTTTTCTTTTGGAAAAAGAAAAACTTGTGAAGTTTTTGGAATATACATAATAAGTTATGTTAGGCAGCACTAGCAAGACTTTGAGAGGCATGGGTTTTTCATGCACTCATCAATCAAGCATGTTCAATGGGGGCAATTAATCAATAATTAATCTCCCTATGTTGGATTTAGTGAAATCCTCTTGAAATTTGGGTGTGTTCACCGTATGCAAATTTTTTTTACACATTAAAATTTTAATTTTTAAACTTTAAAGACATTAAAAATCATAACAATTGATTATTGATCTTTATTCATTAAACGAAGTGAATATATATATTATAATTAAAAAATGTAAAAAAATTCTTTATTGGTTAAATGTATAAAATCATAAAAATAAGAGGTCAATTTGTAAATGGTCACGTCTAAATTTTAATACTTCTTTGGGGAAGGTTCAGAAGATTCACTTTAGATCTATTCAGGGCGGACCCACTTGGGATCCAATGGAGACTTAAGTCATCACTCAATTTTGTAACACTTGAAAAAAAAAATTAAAATAAAATTTTAGTTAGGGATTAAATTAAAAAAAATATTTTGGATGGATCTTTGTAAAGGCGGTGGAAACTCTTGGGGACAAAATATAAATTATCCCATTTCGTTTTTAGTATATATTTCCCAATTGGCCTTTTCTCTCTCTTCAGTGCGATTTTCTCCAGCTTCCTCCTCCAGACTTCTCGTGAACCTTTCTTTGGCGCGTTTTTCCTTTCTCCGACAATCTTCTTCGTCCGACGAGTTCAACAACGGGGGTTTTGGTGAGATTTCGACCAATCAATGAGCACTCATTTTCTTCTTCCCCGAATGTAGTCTCTCTCTCCCGAACCTTCTGGTTACAGCTGTGCTCCACTGATTCTGATTAGTCCCCACTCATTTTAAATCTCGGGTCCACCAGTGAATATAACTATCTGTATATAATACTAAACATAATCAAACAGAGGATTAGAAGGAGAATTAGAATGCAAAGAAAATGACATGTCATACTCGTCCGATTCTATTGGCTCCACGTGGGAGTGAAAGCTAAATGTGTTGAAAAAAAATTTGAATGAATGAAAGAAAAATCATTTCGACGCTAATGCTCACGTGGCACGAAATGCTGACTAGGATAGGTCCAAGGTGAGCCCACGTGGAGTGTATGCGCCAAGTTGCAATCAGAACCTCACATCACGCGCTATCCTGAAATCCCAGCCTTGGATGTGTGACTTGTAGGGCTGATTCGGCCCACAGAGCCCATTCCGCCAACCCGACTTTCACACCCTGCGGGCGCCACGTGTTGGTCCCACATTTGTCCAACTATATTTTGTTCACTAACTTCCACACTGCTTTCTACCTGCCAACCAAATAGGAAAAAATCTTCTGCAGAACCCTAATCTATGGGACCCGGATCCAGTGCAGTTGCTAGGTCAACTGTATTGGGTGCAGTTTAATCTGGTCCGTTCGATTTGCGATCCGACGGTTCAGATCGCAGCTCGTAAAATTTTTTTTATTTTATTTTTAGGAACAAAATAATATTTATTAAATTTTTTGTGAGCTGCTATCTGGACCGTCGGATCTCAGATCGAACGGCCCAGATTCAACTGTACCCGGTACAGTTGATTCCCAACTGCACTGGATCCGCATTCTAATCTATGGGCCATGGCCATCATTTCTAAAAAGGATATATATATATACACAAATATATATAAAACATCGCCAAACTAAAAGTGTCAATACATTGACTTTATGATAATACGCGGAGCGTTAGATTTTGTTTATGTCAAAATGGACAATTAAATTAGAGTGACATAAAACTTATTTAATTGATAAAAAAATTGATGATACGATAAATACACTATTTGAATTTTATTATAATTTTTAGATTTTTATATGAAAGTTTTGACCTATAAAAAAAGTTTATAAGAAATTGATGTAACTTATATTAAAAGAAAGATAATGATTAAAATTTATTTAAATAATATACTTACTTTGTAATATAAGTATTAATATAGCTATATTAATTTACTACGAAACATATATAAAATGATTTTTTTTTTCAAAATCTGCCTCTGGGGTAATGAGTTACGAAGAAATAATATGATTAGTAATCATTTTAGTTGTAATACTTACTTTTCATCTAAAAAAAAAAGTACCAGTGTTAAGAAGAATTGTTTATTATAATGAATTTGTTGAATTAGTGTTCTCCAAGCGGTAAGGTACTGGCAATTTTTTTTTAGTAAGGTTGGTTGTATACTTCGAAGAGATCCAGAATTGTTTGGGAAGTTATTTTCTTTTTCAAAAATAATTTGACAATCTGTTTTTAAAAATTATTTTTTAAAAGTGTAATTGAAAAAAATAGTTTTCAGAAAATATTAAAATAATATTTTTTTATTTTTGTATAGAATTATTTGTAGATTTTTTTAAAAATAAAAAGAATACTTATTTTTATTAATAATAAAATTATAAATAATATTAAATATTTTTTTTATCTTTAAAAATATAAAAATATTATTTTTAAAATTTACATTCAAATAAATTTTTTATTTTTTTTAAATAATTGTTAAAAAATAATAAAATAAAAATACCTGAAAATACTTTAAAACAAGGACATATGTTTCCCCAAAACTTTGCAGCCGGTGCCATTTGGTGGGTTATGTTGCCATGTCAACAAAAGCCTCAAGGTATCAGTACCCCGAGTTTCACTAAAAAACCCCTTGAATCCGCAGACGCCCGGTAACAAATTGTAAGGGTTTATTTGGCTTAATCTATGGCTGCTTCTAGGCTCTGAGTTTGATATTTTCTCTTTTTTTAAAAAAAAAAAAATATAGGGTCTATTTAATATAATAAAGAAAGAATTGATTTTAAACATATATAACGATTTTAAAAGAACTTATTACAAGTGATTTTATATGAAATATAATTAATTTCGAAAAATCTTTTATGAAAAGAAAATTATTTGTTGGAATAATGCATAACTTTTGATTCAAGCATGATTTTAAATTATAATTGATTCTAAAACATGTCCAAAAGATTAATAAAAAATGCTAAAAAAGTGACGTAATTAAGTATAAGTTTTAGAATTAACTCTAGACTATCTTAAATTCATATCAAACATGCACAATATTCATGCTTTTATTTTTAATCTTTTTATAGTAGTAAATTAATCATTTTTTTATTTTAGATTTAATATGTGTTTTTGGAAGGCAAGCCTCTGGTTAAAACAATATGATTTGGAAATCACTTGTGATAACACTTTGTAATTTTTTTTATATTGTTTTATTAAATACATTAATCAATTTGTCCTCGATTTGATAAGGGGAAAAATGTATTTATTAATTTAAAATATGTAAGTCGAAAGTCTGAAAAATTAATGGCATTTTTATTTGTTTACAATCGGTTCCAGGAAACAAAAGGTAGTGTTATATATATATATATATATATTTGCATTATGATATGATTTGAATACTTAGTTTAGAGTGTTATAAAACATAGAATAAATTTTTTAAAATAATATCAATAATTTAATGTTTTATTATCCCGATTACGGGCGCGATATTGGTTGTAAGTAAATATAAAGCAGTCATTTGTTTTTGCACATTAACAATGAAGAAGTTTAAATTTAGAATATTTAATAAATTATTCAATATATTTACTATGATACCATATCTAATAATTTAAAAATTAGTTAATTAGCATTTCATAAAATTTCAACAAACTATACAATTCAAGAGAAAGAAAGGGTACCGGAGAAGTATAGCTGTCTCTTCACTGAGGAAGGACCAACTCAGAAACCTCTTGACATCATTTGCAGTGTCATTTATGAAAATTTCAGTTGGCATAAGGCATGATCTAATAAATAAATTATTTACTTGATAGTAAGCGAATTCTCTAAAATTTAAAATTTGATCATTTTTTTCTTCTTGTAGATATTAGAAGCTGATTTATTATTATTATTATTATTATTTATTGACAATGGAATTTGATTCGATTCAAATCCAGCGAACTCGAAAAGTTTTTAAGTACTTAAACTGTAATTCAATTGAACAAGTGAAAAATAAGAAAATGAAGAGAAAGAACATCAAGAATATAGAAGAATTTTTAACGTGAAGATTTTTTAAAGTGATTCGGTTAAAATCGAACAGTATCGATCTCTACATCCATGGTATTATTTTATTACTCTGGTGAAATTTCTATAGAGTTTCAATATGTATTTTTTTTCTAGCTTCCCCTTACAATGATCTCCTCCCTCCTATTTATAGAGGTTGAGAGATTATAAATGTAATTATACAAGTTGTATTTTCGTTACATCAGATAATAAATATATTTGACATATGAGACTTTTGCAAATCAACTTCTGTTGACTATTTTATGCGCGTGGGCCCTAATAAGCTGCTTCATGTAAATTGGTCCTATAAGTTAGGCTTAAGAGGGTATCTGCTTTAGGTTCACCCTTGACAAGCTTCTAACCGGACGAGATGTTGCGTCTCACGAGCTGGGATTCATGATCTGAGGTTACTGCTGGTCTTTAGTTATTGACGTTAAACTCGTGAGCTCGCAGTAGACAATGCAAACTCGCACAAAGTGAATTATTGGCTATACAAATCGAGACTTATCCTTTAGAGAGTTGGGATTTCTATCTTATTTCTTGTTCTTGTAGGTGGCGATTTAGTGCTCTCGAGCGATTGATCTGAATTTTTTTGTCATTTAGACTTATTTATTGTCGATTTTTTGCCAACTTATTTTGTACAATACCAAAAAATATTCATAACATTATTATTATTATTTTGGTTGGAAAAGGGGCGAGGGGAACCTATTATTCCTTCCATTAAAATCATCAACAATTTACCCTCATCCCTATTAATTAAGAGGTTGAGCATATCCCACGTTGTAACTATTGTTTGTTATTTACCGAAAATGAGGAGAACCAAAAATGAAAAATGAAGAAAATGTAGCACTATAATATAGATGGTTCTATATAGTTTAAACGATTAGCTTTTACACCATAATCGAGATATCCTATTGGCAAATTACACGTAGTGTTTCACATTAATCATATGGTTTAATTTGAAGTACACATGAATCTGCACTAAGTTAATAACTTGTACTTGATATACTTCGCGTTGGTACGTGGAAGGATGAGAAATGATTGAGCATGTAACTTTCGGTGTCATTTTAATAAATCTTAATGATTTAATCCAACAATGATCGATGCTGACGAGAAAGTACTAAAGCAGATCTTGCGACTTTTGCTATAACTTGGTAAGAGTTTTTATTAGTTAAGGGTAGAAATACAATATTACCCTTTAAACTTAATGAATAACAAAAATAATACATAAATTTTAAAATCATATATATTATTCTTTGAACTTAAAAAAAAAACATTTATATTACTTTAAAAACTAATGAAAATAGTATATATGAATTGTGCATGGTCCCAATTTTCGTTTTCCTTCCAATTTAATCATGTTATAGAAAATCAACATCTACAATCAAATGAATAGAAATTTTTTCTTTCACTTTTTCTAGCAAAATGACACAATAAGCTCTTTTTATACACTATTTCAAGAAGAAATAAAACAAAATTCTTTTACTTTTTTATCAAACACAATTTTTTAATTATATTTCAGTTATAAATTGAAAAATCTAACTTATATTGAAAAATGCAAGTTCAATAAATACATCAAATAAAAATTAGAAATATTTTGTATTATTTGTAAAATCAATACATATTAAGAAAAAAAAAGAAAATTTTATAGAATATACAAGAGGATGCAAAACTCAATTTAGTAAAATCCATAAATGTTATCTCAATTTTTTTAAGGGATTTTAAACATCAAAATTCTTTGCTCTCTTGGATTTTCTTTTACAACTCTAGCATGAAGTTAGCGGTTTTTTTTTGTTGTCAAAGTTAACGATGGATTAATGTAAAAGAAATGAAGATTAAATGTTAATTTAGAGGTTACGAGTGGTTTATATGTGCTATCTCTGATAATTTTAACAATAATATAGATTGTTTCATTTTTTTTTGAAAATTCAATAGATTTTATGAAAAATTTAAAATTTATATACTATTTTTATCATTCATTCAAAATTTAGGAGGTAATATGTATTTTTGCCTCATTTAATATTGATCAAAATATCCGACTTCACATTTTCCCTGTAACTAGCCAGCTAGTGTATACATCTTGTTATTTTATAGTTTTAAAGTAGGCTTTTATGTTATACTTTTAAAGAAGTATAAATTACACTTATTTCTTTAAGATTTAATGTAATAACACTTATACTTATTTTATTTTTAGAAATATATACTAATATTCCCTTTTATATATGTCACCCCTTTTCCTCTATTTTCATGTACATTCACCTCTCTACTCTTTAAAATACACCCCTTTGATGAATTCAAACATGAAGCAGGGGTGAAACCTCTTTATTGCTTGGAAGCTATTTTCAGAAATTGATGTTTTTTTTTCCTCTTATATACTTTAATTAAAACTTTTATATTTATGGCTTTAGCTCCCGTACAAATTTTAAACTTTCATATAAATTCTTGATTGTTTATACTTTAATCTCCTTCATTGTTTGTTGTCTAACTTCATCATTGACATGAATTGAGCTTATCAACAATGTATGAATTAAAATCAATGTAAAATTAATAGATTTATGGGGTACCACTCTAGTTCACTTACTTTTATGTACCAAAGAAAAGTGTCCAGATAGCTCTAGCTTGGGTTTTCATTTGAACAGTTAATATTGATACCTATGGGCTATATACATGCAATTACAGCTTTTGTGGCTGCATATAATGAAGAGCTAGCTAGCTTTTGGTTGGAAAATCATGGTCTACCCCATTTCTCCATTTTGAGAAGTGGTTAAAATTCAATGGGGACGAGGGGGAAGCCATGTGCATAGGAGTCATTCATTTTCACGAAAAGATTGTCAGCTACAAGCTTGGCGTTTTTAAAACTTCTCTATATTAATATTTTTTTCCCCTTGGAATAATGAATGAGTACTATACTATGCCATCACTCCAACCATGCTCTAGCAGCATACTTTTGAGAGCACCAAACAACAATCCTCCAAATGCTACACACCAAAGAGATATACATCAAAGAGAAATGTATAAAATTTTTATACATTTCACCATCATCAATTTAAAAGAAAAAAGTTGGATGTTTTCTTTTTTATTTTGTTCATGTTTATGTTATATTGAAAAAAAGATAGATATAAAATTTTTATGTATAGTGAAATTCAAAATCACAACCTTTTTTACATATAATAAAATCCTTAAAATTTTTGGTATTTATCTGTCTCCAACATAACTAAAATGAAAAGAAGATTATCCAAATCTGTAAGATTCAAAGTTTTACGTTTGAATTTGTAAGATAATATGTCTATCTTTTTTTTTTAAATGATATAACATATTCAAAAGAAAAAGAAGAAAATTTAAATATAAAGATATATATTCCTCTTAGTCACATCCCATGCATGATAGGATGGGACTAATTAAGTATTTCATTTCTTAGCCCTGAGCTCCAAAACCAACCTTGCACCTGCTCCACAGCCAGCTTGGGAAGCCCCATATTTCATTCGAACTTTCTGCTTTTAGGGTGCGATTCAAAATACTACTTTTTCCTCGTGTTCATTCTTCTTTTTCTATAATATCATTCACTATAAAGATCCTAGCTAGGGCTTTTGAACAACTTATATTATATATAATCTACATAAAAGCTTTCTCTCAAGTCGGCGGCAATCTTCCATGTACAACAAATTAAAAATACATATTTTATAACTCTTTATGTTGATTTAATGGGTGAGATTTATTATTTTCAATTATCTCTATTTTAAATTTAAATCACACTATTAATGATCTTAAAGAATTAATTATCTATGAGTATCACTATAAATCGATAATATATTCTTTTATTAAAGTGAAGCAATCTATTTTATTTTTAAATTTTTTTACTAAAAAAATGACAAAAGCGTTTTATAATGAATATAACTTTGTATATTATATACATTAATTATATTGTGGGTATTTGCAAAGTAAGAAAATAAACAAATTTCAAGTAAAGTAATTATATTATAATGAATCTTAAGCCACGCGCAAAGAAAAGTTCGAGAAAGGCAAATGAAATATTATCATTGGAATATATATCACTGGCTTCTTCGAAGTTGAAGCTGCTATCTCTATAAAGACTTGCTGGAATTTCAGTTGCCAACTTTACAATTATCAGAAAGTTAACCCATTTGCATTGGAATATGGTTATGGCGGTGCCACTATTCATAATATATAATTTGTATATACCACCACTCACTTACTTTCCCACTCTATCTCTTGTTTGGCTGCTGAGAAATTTCTTTGTAGGTGCAAGATAAGAATTAATAAGATACATTGGCGTGACGCCAAAAAGATGACTAATTCTTGGGGTTATACATTTTGTCTTTTATGTTTATAATATGTACTTCGTACTTAACAAAAAGGCATGAATTTAAAATGTGATTATGATAACATTGTAAATCTGTTATTTTAGTTTCAAAATGTAGATTACAGCAATTGTTATAATACTTTACAATTATAATTTTTTATAATTTTATTTCAAAATATTTATATTTTTTTTATATTTATCGATAATTTTATCTATTATAATATAATTATAATTATAATTTAAAATTATGTGTATTATGCTTAAAAAATTCATAAAAAAACTCGAACCAGGAAAAAAAGAAAGGCAATTGAAATTTGATCACAATAAGTGTTGGGACTTCAATAATGCATAGTTCTGCCAATCACATTTTAAAGTACTATGGAAGATTTAAAATTATGGTTGAAAAGTTGCATGTGTGAAGATGTAACAATTTGCACCGAAGCTGAATTTTATAGCTTTGGTTTGGAATATTTGGAGATACATTTGCTGTTTTGCGTTGGAGTCTACATTGAATATCTTGTCTTTTTCCTCGTAAGGTAGTGATATAAATACATTAATTAGTGGATTTAATTATAATTAAGTTTTAATTAAAAGATATATTGACTTTATAATTAATCTATACAATTGTCCTTAAAATTTTATTTTATATAATTACATCTTAAAATTTAAAATTATTTGAAATTAAATCTTTATTATCAATTGATATGAAATCCAATTAATAGAATCTACGTATTTATTAAATTATATATTGACATTTTACTTTTACTAATTTGTTATGTTTATTTCATCAAAATTTATTTATTAGTTTTAATTATTATATAAAAGATATTACCTTCATTATTTTCTTTAAAAGAAGAAAAATGAATCTTTATATTAATAAAGATTAAAAATATTAATTTTTTTCTTGAAATCATAAATCATTGATAAAAAATGATAAATAAGCTAAAAAAATGAATCTTAACTAAATTTTAAATTATCTTATTATTTAAATTTAATAAGATTTA